>MJUT01043086.1:41746-68481 GCA_002080005.1 Gigantidas platifrons
CGAGTGAGGTATATTGTGGGTTCAAGTCTGTGTATGCTGGACTTCATAGGTTGTGTAATGGTTAGAGTACTTACCTCGAGCAAGGTATATTGTGGGTTCAAGTCTGTGTATGCTGGACTTCATAGGTTGTGTAATGGTTAGAGTACTTGCCTCGAGCAAGGTATATTGTGGGTTCAAGTCTGTGTATGTTGGACTTCATAGGTTGTGTAACGGTTAGCGTGCTTGCCTCGAGCGAGGTATATTGTGGGTTCAAGTCTGTGTATGCTGGACTTCATAGGTTGTGTAAAGGTTAGAGTACTTGCCTCGAGTGAGGTATATTGTGGGTTCAAGTCTGTGTATGCTGGACTTCATAGGTTGTGTAATGGTTAGAGTACTTGCCTCGGGTGAGGTATATTGTGGGTTCAAGTCTGTGTATGCTGGACTTCATAGGTTGTGTAACGGTTGGAGTACTTGCCTCGAGTGAGGTATATTGTGGGTTCAAGTCTGTGTATGCTTGACTTCATAGGTTGTGTAACGGTTGGAGTACTTGCCTCGAGTGAGGTATATTGTGGGTTCAAGTCTGTGTATGCTGGACTTCATAGGTTGTGTAACGGTTAGAGTACTTGCCTCGGGTGAGGTATATTGTGGGTTCAAGTCTGTGTATGCTGGACTTCATAGGTTGTGTAATTGTTAGAGTACTTGCCTTGAGTGAGGTATATTGTGGGTTCAAGTCTGTGTATGCTGGACTTCATAGGTTGTGTAATTGTTAGAGTACTTGCCTCGAGTGAGGTATATTGTGGGTTCAAGCTCTGGTCAGGTCAAACCATAGAGTAGGAAATTAGTATTAGCTGCTTCTTCACTAAGGAATAAGAGCAAAGACGTAGGCTCAAAATCAAGATCATGTTTCAGATCTAGAGTGGAGTGACATTTCTACCCATGAACTATAGCTTTAATGAGCTATAAAAACCCAACTCAGCATGTTGGTCTAGTACAAAGCAGACCTCGTCAGCATCTCATCAAAATGTAACTTGTTATCGCCATTAAATAGCTTATAAACTGCTCATTTGGGGTTAAACAACAATCACTCACTCACTGTATTTTGCTGACAGAATATTGGGTACAACATTTTTTTCTGTGTAAGTACTACATCAAAAAAAAAGTTACAGCAAAAAAAAAGTATCCCTTTTTCAATAAAAGAAATTAATTAGCATACTTTTGTTTTCTTTAGACTGAACAGGCATGTGCCCCAGGGTTACTAATGGGTAAAAGAAATGTACCGATACAGCTGTCTCTAACCCTGGCCCCTGCTGGTATGTATAATATATATTTATTATATAGATTACCACTGTTATATACAAGATTGTTTAAAGAAATACTTACTCTGATTTTCTGATGACACTTGGAAATGTTTTAAAGTTTGTCCATAGAATAGTTTGTCAGTAAATATTACATTTTCCCTTTGGTCTCACTAAGTTATATTGTCAGTATCAACTTAGTGACTCCGATTCCGGAAAATATCAGTCAGTTTGACATTTTATTATGACGTTTGATAAAAACAGATTCCGTTTTGAAGGTCTTAACAAAGTTTGTCAGTGACTTGCAGCAGGTCAGTGGTTTTCACCTGGTACTCCCGTTTCCTCCATCAATAAAACTGACCGCCACGATATAACTGAAATATTGTTGAAAGTGACATTAAACACCATAACCCTAATCCTAACTTATTTACTCTAACATCTTAATTTTTTTCAGGTTCCAATGCACAGACAGGAAACCAGTTGCAACTTAATATTCAGAAACAACCATTAAGTACACAGTCACAATATTCAAACCAGAGAAACAAGTTTGTTACAGCACCAAGTTCTTCTCAAAGGTAATATAGATAAATGGATTGATACACATTAATTTTCATTTATCTAACACAAAGATCACTCATTTTAGCTATATTACAGTGTTAGGTTTTTCGGGTATATTAAGATGGGTGGGTAGCTCAGTTTTTCGGGTATATTAAGATGGGTGGGTAGCTCAGAAAACCATAACGATCTATTTCATGTAATTAAAAGTCTTTTTTTTTCACAAAGGAAATACTATAAGATTGATAATGTTGACACAAGTAAAAATTGACAGGTATAGAAGGTATTGACATACATTATCACTAATATCACAGATTGTCCTGTCTAACATACTGTTGTACTAGTGATAATGTCTCTTTTGATATCCAGGACTGTCGTTATTCAATATTTCGTAGACATAATATTTGTACTCTCCTACCTTCAACTTTGTTATACCATTTATTTGATGTAACCATAGCATTTCAGTTAAATTTAGATGTCTAGTAATTTGTTGTGCCTGTGTGAAATTTTAACTATATTTCTCATTTTCAGATCAGCTTCCAATACCCCTAGTCAGAGTCCAGCGACAACTCCTACATCAGGTTAGACAATGTTTTATATTATACGACTTAATAACATTTAAAATATCTTGAGCTGAATTTACTTAAAAACCTAAAGATTTTTTTTACTAGGATTTATATTGTTTTTGAGTGTTTAATACAACTTTTAACAATAATTTACCCGTAGTTATGTCAAGTACGTCAGTAATATTGATTGTGGCAAACGGAGTATCAGGAGAAAATCACCAAACTGTCGCAAGTCACTGACAAACTTTATCACATAATGTTGTATCGAGTACACCTCACCTGAGCGGGATTCGAACTCAAATGTTTGTGGTGATAGGCACTAATTGCATAGGTAGTTGTAAATCCAATTACCATACCATCATGACCATGACATCCCCCGAATAATACCCAAAGAATTGATAGTAGATGATATAAATTTAACTACCAGATCATTACAGTCCCCCCCAGCTGCCAGTATTTTAGAGAGGTTACTACACTATTCAGAGGGTCAATTCTACTTTTACAGCAGCAGTTCAGAGCCAGCAGTTCCCTCATTTACTGTCAAACAGTTTATCATCTAAATCACAACCACCAATGTCATCTCCTCCTCCATCCTTGACAACTGTTTCCACGGCAACAGTCTCCAGGAAGTCTAGTCTTACAACTATAGATGTCAGTAACCATGGTCAAATTCAAGCTGGAGTGCAACAACCAAAAAATATTGCGTTCGTTCAAAGTAAGTGAAGATGAAGCTACAGTAGAACAAATATTTCCCAGGTGTCAAAATCACAATCAGAAGTGATTTAAATGAATTTAGATGACTACTTGAAAATATACTTAATCCTTGGTTTTGAAGTATGAATTTTCACTAGAAAAGTGAGCGAGTGATTGTTGTTTAACAGCAAGTCAGTGTTTTTTTTTAGCTATATCATGGAGAACAAGTTCAATCTCAATGAGATGATGACGAGGTCCACTTTGTACCAGATCAACACGTTTAATTTGATTTGTATAGTGCCAGCTCACTGAAACAACAGTCTGTGGATAGACATGTCGCCCAACTCGGACACATTATCCTGTTTCTGTAACCAACCAGTCTTTGCTCTTTCTCCTTTATGCTGCATGCCAATCAGAGAAGCAACAAATGCCAATTTTATAGTATTTAGTTTGACACGATCTGGGATCGAACCCATGATCTACTGCACTTGAGGAGAGCACGCTAACAATTACACCACCGATGCCGTTTTCACTAGTGAAAAATGATTTCAATCTTCTTTTGAAAAATAAACAAATGTTTACCATGATTTTAAATTTTCTCATCATGATAGATGGTAGATACAGTAGAGGTTAGGAATTTATTGTGTTTAATGCCACTTTCAACAATATTTCAGTTATATCGTGGCTGTCAGTTTTACTGGTGGGGGAAGCCGGAGAAAACCATCGACCTACCGTAAGTCACTGACAAACTTAATCATATAATGTTGTATCGAGTTCACCTTGCCATGAGCAGGATTGGAACTCAACATTAATCGTGATAGGCACTGATTGCATAGATAGTTGTAAATCTAACTACTATACGAATAATACGATCATGACCATGACGGCGCTAGGTACAGTAGTTTTACTTCTTTACTTCATCTGGATGTAATTACTGATATGCCAACTAATTGTTATTTATCACCAGGTGGCGAAAACAGTCAAGGGCAGACAAACCAACAACAACAAGGTGTCACTAGTATAAATTTCAGTGGACTTCCCCCAAATATAAACATCCAGAATATAACAGGGCTCTCTGGAATCAACATTGCCAATCTTCAGGGACTTCAGAACATGCAGATGTCCATCACTGGTGGCAATATAGCTGTTCCTGTACCTATCTCTGTTGTAAATTCTAATGCTGGGGTGCTCCAGAATCAAGGAGGAATATTCGTAAGCTCACTTCCAGGCTTAATCTCTATGGCAACTACAGCAGCATCTGGCAATACATCAACAACATTATCACAAATCACTCAGGTATATAATAATTATTAATTTATCTCATCAAAAATAAGGCCATCAATTTTGAATTGAAGGGGGTAAATAGACCATATATATGCATTGTCGGCAAATATTAAATTTATTTGAACGAGCTTTAGAAAGAGGAAGAAATCTGAGCCTGTGGTATATTGTGTTTATCCTGCAATGTCAGAAAGTTCAAAACAATTACTAAATTATCTAAAAATAGCAGAAACAACCGTCAATCGTTTTCGATGGTGTTGTGTGTGAAGTCTGTACTTACGTTTTTACCGTTTCTTACTTTCGCTTTGTACCAGAAAAGCTATATATTGGTAAGTTTTTATGCAATCAATGCAAATTAACTGCTCAAATAGCCAGTGCAGGATGAAATCAATTAACAGGATCATTTTGTTTATTCAAAGAAAAACTATTTTAAGTTACGCTCTCATGGCATTAAACAATAATCACACACTCAATAAAGGAAGCTTATGTATCTTTTTTCTTTAAACCTTCTTTTTACCATAATAACAATCTCATTTATATTAGGTGAGAACCAATCTTTTAGCAAATATGCCTCATTAAAAGACAATACAGTTGCATCTTGTTATGTCAAGCTAGAAATTTTGGTTAAGTCAAAATGTTTCTGAAGTCCCGTTTTAACTTAGTGTTTTTCAACTTAATTTATTCCTTTTATCTCAAATTTTGATGTGTTGAAATTTTTAGTATCTCGAAGTAGCTTTTCGGTCCTTAATATACAAATCCATTCAAATTATGTTCGCCATGTCGAAATTATCAATTAATCAACAAACCTATCCACGTGTCACTAGCATGGCCTCCAGTGTTTACCGTGTCGGGTGAGATTTATTTTGAGAACTGTTAATTATACCCCCACAAACAGTTTAGGGGGGTATATAGGTTTCACCCTGTCTGTCTGTCTGTCCGTCTGTCTGTCCACATAGAGGGTGTACATCGTTTGTCCGCGCAACTCCTCCTACAGTTTTTCTGCTAGGAAGTTTTTATTTTACAGATCATTTGTACATATATCAAAGATGTGCATGTGGTAAGGATTTTGATTTTTGTGCATTTTTACTAAAAATATAGATTGTTGAACGTAGCCATTTTTGTGTGAATATGGCAGAAAGGGTACATGGTTTGTCTGTGCAACTCCTCCTACAGTTTGTAAGTTAGGAAGTTTTTACATTGCAGAACATTTGTACTCATATCAAAGATGTGCATGTTGTAAGGATTTTGATTTTCATGAATTTTACCAAAAAATATAGATTGTTGAACTTAGTTATTTTTTTTTATTTGTGAATTTGGCTAAAAGGGTACATGGTTTGTCTGTGCAACTCCTCTTACAGTTTTTATGCTACGACGTTTTTATTTTTGTTGAATGTGATTAAACTTTATAATTTTATAATTTGACAAATAATATATTTTCCGTGTAGACTTAGTTTTCAATAATCTTGGACACAGTCAGAGTGAAGCGGGGGGTATTAGTCCTGCTATGCAGACAGTTCTAGTTATCATTTGTAAAGAAAACAATTGGATTTCTTAATTGAAGCCTTGAAGTCATAATCAGATGTATGAAATATTATTTAATGATAAGTATCAAAGAGCTTGATGTCATGACACCTTGAGGGTAGCGAAAACTCCAAAAAAGCCATCAAACAGCCCGCTATGGACAGTGATATCACTCATTTTTAATGAAGCAATATTCATTTAATAAAACAACAATGGTCTGTTCAGAATAACATTTCAACATTTTGTCAGGTTGCCGATCAGCAAAAAAAATATTTACAACAGAATAATGACAGATTTTTTTTTATTAGTGTTCAATAACGTGGTATTTATATATTTCTATGGAAGTTCGTTTTGTTGACAGTTTCGTAATTTTGAAATACACTATTGTGTATTGCCGTATTATGTGTGTACATGATGTAATCAAATGGGTGGGTTTTTTTTCTTTCTCGAAGTTTCCTGACAATTATTGAATTTATACTTGGTAAAATTCAGATAATAACATATCAAAGATTTTTTTAATTTTTTTTTTTTCAAAAAAATTTCAATATTAAAAATATGTACACAATATGTACAAATGATGATCAAAATATTGTGAATGACTGAAAACAATAGTTTGCATCCACTTTTGTCAAATTTACCTGACAAAGTTTCCTAACTTACTTAATCCCTTACTCTCCTTAAGTCGAATTTCGGAAAACTCAAAATTTTGCAACAGTCCTGTGAACTTCGAGATAACGAGATTCAACTGTAATTTAATTTTGTTAACAGCAGATTTTGTGTGTGCATTTTTAGGCAAGTGCAACTTCTGCAGCTCCTAGTATGGTAACTTTTGTTACAGCAGGACCTAGTGTTGTTTCCAGTTCAGTTATCAAAACAACATCAGGTAAATACATTGAAATTATTACAAGGTTTGGGGTCAAGATTTAGTACATTCTAACACATGTCAGCATATATAGTATTACCGGTACTCACATTTATTGACGGAGGAAGCCAAGTAAAACTATTTTGTCTCACTTGTGGCACTAGTATCTGAATACGAGACTTGGGAAGTCATACACCCATTTTTATCAACTGTTGTTCAAGTTTTTCAAAATTGCATTATATTTTCAAATCCTAATTGAACTGCCTGAGTCTTTTACATTGGATTTTCAATAACTATGAAGGGCCATCGTGGTCATAATCGGATGGTAGTTGGATTTACAACTACTTGTGCAGTCAGTGCCTATCACCATTAAAGTTGTGAGTTCGAACCCCATTTTCATGGCCAGGTGTACTCAATGCAACATTATTTGATAAAGTTTGTCATTGACTTGCGACAGGTCAGTGGTTTTCTCCAGTTTCATCCACCAATTAAACTGACTGTCACAGAATAAATGAAATATTGTTGAAAGTGGTGTTAAACACAATAAACCAAACCATCAATAACTATGACATGGAAACAATTAGATATCAAAATATTTGAATTCTAAATTTGGTAAATATTCCCATATATTCTCATGCTTTTAGCAACCATATATCTCTTGAACCAGAAAAACAATAGCTGTGACATAGAACAATTTGATTCCAAAATATTTGAATATCCCAGTTTGTTTTTTTTCGTAATGTACAGTAATTTAAAAAGAAGGGTTAGGGTTATGGTGTTTAATGCCACTTTCAAACACTATTTCAGTTATATCGTGGTGGTCTGTATTATTGGTGGAGGAAATCGGAGTACTAGGAGAAAACCATGACCTGTCGTAAGTCACTGACAAACTTTATCACATAGTGTTGTATCAAGTTCACTTCAAACTCACAACTATAAAAAGAAGACAAGTCGGCTTATTACATCTACAGTTCTTTCTATAATTTTTTTTTACATGTACATTTGTATATTGATTTAGGATCAAGTACAACAACATCAGTAATGACTCCAACAGGAATGTTATCAGTACCTATAGCTAGTCTGGCCCCTCTAGTCAGTGGAGGTGTTAGAACACAAGCTGGTGCTGGAATAAGGACCAGTTCTCTTCCTTTATTACAAGTAGGTATATTAGAGGTTTGTAAATCAATGAAGCTATTGAAACACAATGGTACTCTGGTGCCAAAATTAGGGTATGTCTCCTTGTATTATTAGAAATAATTGTGTTACAGATGGGAGCAGGACAATAACCCCCGGACAATTGGTATTGTATTCAGATACACCATACTCCATATAATCTGTTGATTGGGTGTAGTTGTGATGATTTTCTGTTTTGTCATTTTATTAGATATATAGATTCTCTAGGTAGAGTGGTAATTACTGGACACTAAATTTGATTTTGATTAATAAAAAAGAGAAGAATTATTTATTTATATTTATTATGTTTATCCTCTCAAATTTTATATTACAACAAACAAAACAATATAGAGAAGTATAAAGCACTACTCCATAGAATCTGTTGATTGGGTGTAGTTGTGATGATTTTCTGTTTTGTCATTATATTAGATATAGATATAAAAATGAAATAAAAAAATTGGGGGAAAGGGGGCTATTGTCCTAGACCCGTTACAGATTTATTGGTCACTAGTAAATGGAAGTTTCCTGAGAATAAGCTAGAACTGTTTTTATAATTAGTTATCTCCTCTTGTTAAATAGAATAATTGATTTTGATTAAACCAGTTGATTGTATACATGTGCTCTATATTTATAAAATTAGCAAAAAAGGTAATTTGTGGGGTAAAATTCTTCAGAATGCTGTTTCAAGTAATTAAATATGAGGTTCTGTAATATCATTTTAATCAACTGGGTATTAATTTTTTGAGGTTTTTTCAATGCACTAATTAATATATATTTGAACACTGTCCATCGTGGAAGACTGGTCTTCAATACCACACTGTATCAACTGTGACTTAATGAAATCATTTCAAAATATTAAATAAATATTATTTGTTAATTGAAGAAATACAGATTATCTGTGCAACAATAAGAAATAGATATAGTTATTTACAATGTGAAAATATATAGTATGATGAACATTATGAACTGTAGATACAAGGCCAGCCTGGTGGTTTACAGCTTGTTGGCCTCCAACAACAAAGAACTCCACTCAAGCCAGGAACAGCAACTCTTGCAGCCCAACCAGCTGGTCAGATCCATATTGGAGGGAAAAATCCAACAAGTATTCCAAGCTCAGGTATAGTATTCCTATTTCAGTACTATAAAATTCTTTGATTTTGACTTATTTTAGTAAAGGGGTTTATAGTTTACTATTGTTGAGATAGCTAAAAACGATAATTTCACAGTAACTTATTGTTTTTTTTTCACTCTCGTTATATTTTGCACCAATTTGTTGTTAGATCTACTTTTCTGTATATTTTATAGTTGTATGGTTTTGTTGTTTTTTGAAGTGATACACATTATAGTATATACCTACACTATATATATACGTCTGAAAATTAAACCAAACAGTGTTAGAATTAGATTTTTAAAGCTGTCAAATTTTTGTTCTTCCCTCGACGGGATTTGAACTCACACCATCGATACACTGCAGCACCATTCGCTTAGCCTTACGTCCAGCGCCCTAGACCACTCGACTACATCCACTCCTCACTCCTACACTATATATATATATACACATGTAATATAGTGCAATTAAACTCATTTTATATTAAATTTGAATTGAAACATCTGTATAATAAATTCTATAACTAATTGACGAGTACATTGTAACTCATTCATGTGCTGCATGCATTCGTGAGTTACTGCACTATTTGGTCATTCATGACATATTTTTGATAATGAAACTAGTCAATTAGTTAGAGTATAATTATGTGACATTAATAATATCAAGTGTTTAAATTTTAAATCATCGCTTCAGTAAATCTCTTTTGACATCCTGACAATCTATATGAAATCATGGTATCACTATTGATTGTAAACAAGTTTTTACTGTAGAATCTTGTTTGCTTTACTGTCTAGGGAATTAGGCATCACAATGGGTACCATTAATGAGATAGGAGAACCTTTCTGTGACATCTTGATTTCTGTCGCTTAGATTTTGTCTTTTTTTTACTTAAGTGTTTGTACTGTTTTGTATCAAGATTGTCCCTCTATTTCAAAATCTCTACAACTGGAGTGTTTAGTCTTTACCTAAGAATTATGAATCTTATTTATTTTCTACTTTTTAGGTGTGTTAGCTGCACAAACATTAGGTGGTCACCAGGTAGCATTGTCACAGATCAAACAAGGACAGCCAACACCAGGGGGAAGCACCATGCAACCACAACTAATGCTTCAACAGTTAGCATTAAGACAACAATCATTTCAGCTGCAGCCATTACAAGTGAAGCCTCCCTCCACAGCGCCACCTACCTCTGTAGGACTTAACATAAAACCTAAAAGTAAAAAACGGACTACACCGACACCACCAAAACATTAGATTTAAAAATGTGAAATAAAATATACTACAGTACAAGCAAGGTTATCTGTTGAAAATCACTCTGGTGTTTTTCACAGTGTTGCTACAGTATTTCACTGTGAATGTTGGCTGGTGTTTTTCAGTGTTGTTATGTAGTGTTCCAATATGAATGTTGGTGAAACACCAGCAAATTAGATCCCGTATATTATATAGAAATACACTGACAGGGATGTGAATATAGATATGATGTATGAAAAACATCAGCAGTCATAGTGGTAAGTAACACTGTGATTTACTGATGTCTGACCACGGTGTTTTAAAAGAAAACAACTTGTTTGTACTGTATACTTGATTGTCCTGCTCTTATAAGGCCACCCCTCATATCAGGCCATATTTCAGATGCACTGAGGTAGTGAAATTCTATGCAATTAATTACTCCCTAAGAAGTCAATACCAGGATATAAGGACCTCGAGACTTGGCACTCAAGGTGACCTGACCAAGGCCAATGGCCGAGGTCAGGTAAGGTCACTGAGAGTGACAAGTCGAGAGGTCCTCATATCCTGGTATTGACTTCTTATGTAGTAATCAATTGTTTTATTATACCGAAATAAACTGGATAAGGCACTAAGTATGAATTGAAACATTAACCTTGTTCAGATCATTTATGTTGAATAACAACAAACTTTTAACAAATAACAAAAACTTGAACACCACTGTAATATTTCAAATGAATAGGGATTAATCGGTCGCCATTTTAATTTTTTCAACCGGTCAATATTTACAGGTCAGTGTAAGATCACATGATAAATAATTACTTCATTGGAAGATCACGTGATAAATAATTACTTCTTTGGAAGATTTAGTGGCCATACCGTGGAAAATAAAATAAAATCACATGACAAAGCGTAACCAATAGAAAGCGAGTATATCCTTATTAATATTCATGAGGTATAATAATACTAATTTGTCCCCCTCAAGAGAGACAACCTCTCTTATAAAGCCACTTTTTCATTGCAGAATAAATGGCCTTATAACAGGGGCTTGTGAATACTGTATTATTATTGATAGTGATATAGATATAAAATGTCTGTCAAAATACACTAGCAACATCAAACATTAGGCAGCTTTGGATTTTATTTCTCTGTTGCTAGGCAACTTAAGAATTAAGTGTTACATTATTTCTTTCTTCTTTCTTGATTTTTTCCCCATTTAATAACATGTTTTCTTCTACAATTTGTATATAAAAATAACATTACAAATCATAAAGGTTTTAATTGGTTTAAAGGTAAAGAGTTTTTGTTGTTGATCAATTTGATAATGACATTTTAACATTATGTTTTTTTTACTTATGTAATAAATAAATTTCACTTTATTCACTTCTCCATGTCAAGAATTATGATTCTAAATTATTTTAAAAAAAAATGACTGGTTAGATTATGTGTGTTTTATCACCTTTTTAAAACAAGATTTCAATATTATTATGGCTGTCAGTGTCTTTGGAGGAAATCAGAGAAAACCATTGACATGACACAACTCGCCAACAAACTTTATCAGTAACATAGAATTGAGTACACCTTGGTACAGGACGGGAATTAAACACATGACTTTAATGGTGCTTGTGATTGACGCTGATTACATTTGTAGATGTAAATTCAATTATCATACTTAATAGGATCGATGTAACGACAGTGACCCCTTTGTATTTTTAGCCGAGTTGCGACGAAGTCGAACTCGGCTTATAATATGATGAATGGCGTCCGGGCAGCGCTATCGTTTCCACACAATATCTTAAGAATGAAATGTCTAATCTAAATGAAACTTGGTACACACATGTCAGGTGGCGAGAGGAGGAAGCCTATTGATAATGAGGTTTGTAGGAGAAAGGTCAAGGTCACAACTTCTAAAAATAGAACAAAACTTAGATACTTTTTTCGTTTCCGCATAATATCTTTAGAACGAAATGTTGGATCTAAATGAAACTTGGCACACACATGCCTGATGGTGAGAGGAGGAAGCCTATTGATATTGAGACTTGTAGGACAAAGGTCAAGGTCACAACTGCCAAAAATAGAACAAAACTTAGATACTTTTTTCGTTTCCACATAATATCTTTAGAACGAAATGTTGGATCTAAATGAAACATGATACACACATGCCTGATGGTGAGAGGAGGAGGCCTATTGATATTGAGGTTTGTATTACAAAGGTCAAGGTTACAACTTCTAAAAATAGAACAAAAATTAGATACTTTTTTTTGTTTCCGCACGATATCATAAGAACGAAATGTCGGATCTAAATGAATCTTGGTACACACATGCCTGATGGTGAGAGGAGGAAGCCTATTGATATTGAGGTTTGTAGGTCAAGGTCACATTGTCCATCCACATGTTTGCAACTCGGCTTTCGCACCTTTGGTGCGTTACTGATTTTTCTGTTTGTTATTTTATTTTGTAAATAAAACAATAAGTACATCTTTTTAAATAATATTCTTTAAGATTTTAATACATTGTTATATGAGATAAAAGAAAGGACTAGTTTAATTATGATATTGTTTTAATTTTATTGTACAGGAGGTTGATTCTTCCGTAGAACATTATTTTATAGATTTCCTATCATTAAGATCAGCATCCTTCAACCAATTCATTGAACATTTTTTAGATTATTATGAATGCTTCAATGAAATTGTCATGTTCATTATTGACCATTTTTAAAAATTGTCCATGAGAAATAGTCCTTGGTTCTTTAACATATGTTTTTTGTTTCCATTCAACATATTGATTAGAACAATATCATTTGAACACATGCTACTGTTTTATTAAAATATGTTAAGAATACACTAAAAGATTGTATGTCATATCCTGATATAAGTGTACTGAAATTTTATCATGAAATATTGTTTTTGTTTACATACATATTTCAGTATTACCTGTATTTAATATACAGTGAAACCTGCGTATAAAGGACACTCAAGGGATCATTAAAATGTCCCTGAGTAGTTGCCCTTTATATAAAGGACACTCAAGGGATCATTAAAATGTCCCTGAGTAGTTGCCCTTTATATAAAGGACACTCAAGGGATCATTAAAATGTCCCGGAGTAGTTGCCCTTTATATAAAGGACACTCAAGGGATCATTAAAATGTTCCTGAGTAGTTACCCTTTATATAAAGGACACTCAAGGGATCATTAAAATGTCCCTGAGTAGTTACCCTTTATATAAAGGACACTCAAGGGATCATTAAAATGTTCCTGAGTAGTTGCCCTTTATGTAAAGGACACTCAAGGGATCATTAAAATGTTCCTGAGTAGTTACCCTTAAAATAAAGTTTAAAATTATATCGTGAAAAATGAGGTTGCCCTTTATAGACAGTGATTTGTTATATAGAGGTGCCCTTTATAGACAGTGATTTGTTATATAGAGGTGCCCTTTATAGACAGTGATTTGTTATATAGAGGTTGCCCTTTATAGACAGTGATTTGTTATATAGAGGTTGTCCTTTATAGACAGTGATTTGTTATATAGAGGTTGCCCTTTATAGACAGGTTTTATTGTAAATATATCTCTCTTCATTCAAAGGTTGACATCTTATATTTGTCTGTGTATTTGTTTATAATTCATTCATTTCTTCATTTATAAGAATTACCTGAATACAATTTTTAATAAATATTTGTAAAGTTCATTGTTTTATTCCATGATCACTGTACGACCTCAAAATGTATGACTATAAAATGTTATTTAAATGTTGTCGTCATTGTTATGTATCGTGGCGTGGGTTCCCACCCGGCTTTGTAAATTACAAAAAAGGGTGCACTCGACTCGCAGCCGCAAGTGATAAAGTTTACCAGTTGCTTGCCCATGGTTGGTGGTTCTCTCCACCACTAAAACTGGTCGCCATGATATACTGAAATATAGCTGAAAGTGATGTTAAGCACAATAAATCAATCAATCAATCATGTTATGCATTGTACCCCCTTTCTAGAGGAGACATATTATTTTTGTTCTGTACGTCCATTCATCTCTCACAAAAGTTTGCACATGGAACACCTTCTACATCTTGAAAGTAAATTTGTTAAACATTGCATACTTACTTATTACCTGTAACCATATGGAATATCAATACATCTTTTTGATAGAACATTTTTGAAGGAGTTATTGTTCTTTTTTACTTCACATATATATATATATATATTTAATACAGTAAAACCTGTCTAAACCGAAACCCTTTGGGACTGAAGAATTTGTTCAGTTTAGACAGGTGTTTGGTTTACACAGGTTCAAATTACATAGATATTTAGTAGACAGGACTGTAAAGTCTGTCTGGATTAGGCAAGTTTTCAGTTTACTCAGGGTTTGGTTAAGACAGGTTTTCAGTTTACTCAGGGTTTGGTTAAGACAGGTTTTCAGTTTACTCAGGGTTTGGTTAAGACAGATTTTCAGTTTACTCAGGGTTTGGTTTAGACAGGTTTTCAGTTTACTCAGGGTTTGGTTAAGACAGGTTTTCAGTTTACTCAGGGTTCGGTTTAGACAGGTTTCATTGTACAGGTTTATTGAACAAACTCCTGATTTACAATAACCTAAGCAGCCCAGGGATCTCACTTAGGGCCCCTGGTTGATTACGAACTCATTTGAACAGGGAGAAAACAACAGCACATTATAAAAAAAAAACAAAAGTGCCTTTGTTAGTGCAATATTCTCACATGTTATGAAAAATGAACTATTTAACAATGTAAAATTTTGATTACATAACAAATAACAACCATAAACTTTGAATATTTCATCAAAAGAGGGGAGGGGGGGAGGGGGATACGATTGGAGGACATATAGTTCTCACTCTAAAACAACCTTTGATTTGGTTTGCTTTCCTTTGTCCATTGTCTGTGTATTGACATGTGGAGTTTTAGGTCTTTGGACACATCTTCATAACTTTAAATACAGACTTGCACATGTTAAAATATAGATCAAATTCATAATGGAGATTCTTGCTCATGTCTTTTCTGAACCAGAGAACTATAAAGAGTCTGTTTTCAAACAGTGGTAACTAAGGTTTTTTTCAGTGAGTTAGTGTCATGAAAATCCTACTCAGTGTGTTGGATGAGTAAATAAAGGCATCATCTCATAAAAAAAACATTATATAGCTGAAGTGTTTATCAATAATGCTAGTTATGGCTTCCCTTCCTACATTTTAAACAGAATTCCTCAAAACTGTCTGCTTGCTAATCAGGATATCAATACAGTTTGCTTGGACTATTTTTGAAGGAGTTATTACACTTTGTCACATATAATATTTAATCAATCAATTTGAACCTAAACATTTTAATTTTGAATGTGAATTCCTCAAAACGTTGTATGCTTGCTTATTACCATACTATGATTTGTTTGATCAGACCATTTTTGAAGGAGTTGTTGCCATTTATCACTTTGAAAGGAACGAATGTGGGGTACATTTGTTTTGTGTAAAAAAATCTCTTTAATATTTTAGATTAGGACGATTTTTGTAAGAGTTATGGGACTTAACGTTTTCAAGCATTTCCAATTAGTTATAGCTTGTGAACTCAACTCTGAGGTCGTTGGTCCAATAGCTTTCATATTTGGGAGGATTATTGGTCATGATATGTAATTCATCATATTATCCACCATTTTGATTCAAGGATTTGTGTTAAGAGTTATGAGACTTTAATGTTTTCATGCATTTTCAATATATTTTGTGAACCAAACTCTTCTGAGGTCGTTGGCTTGATAGCTGTCATATTTGGTAGGATGTTTGGTGATATTGATTGGGTGATTGTTATAGGAGTAAATGGGACTTTTAACTTTTTCATCATGTGAACACAACTCATATTAGATACAAAAATGTAGTTGGTTCGAAGAATTAACACGATACGATGATTGGTCATGATGTGTATACGTAGTCGACCGTATTATTTGGCGGAATATAGTGTCATTTGGACACAGTAAATGTTTGTTAAAAAGTATGGAAATTACGGTAGAGTTTTTGGGGTTGAATAATCGTTTCTAACAGAAAGTGTTAGAGTGTAAATAAACTGATAACTAAAAAACAACTGTACTATCAAAACTGATCAGTTTAACATTTGTGGGGACGTGCCTGGCATGCTGTCGCTACGACATTGCTGTGTTTTTCTTAATAAAACGGCTCCCTCTTAAATTGTCGTTCTCTAAGTTTTTACTATGATATACATTATTTAGGGATGTTAGGTTCGACCTTATTCCCGGCTGTTTGTATGAGGGTCATGTTTTATTTATGTAATTTGTGTTTGTTACGTTTAGTAGTGTTCAACACATCTTAACTATACCAGTAACATGGCGGGGTTCTTATAGTTCAAATTCAAGATATAAATATATCTAATAGACTATTATGTCAGTGTTGAATCACTTGCTACTGGGTGGATGATACCCTCGGGGAATACCTAATAGTCCAAACACTGAAAAACTTATATGGTTATATCAATAGATGAAGATTCTCAAATTGTACAATATTACAAATAATCGATCGTGTACCTGGGTATCTACCGAGTTATAATTAATTTCATTACAATAGGAGACAATCGATTTCGTTTTGTAGATCAATCGTTAAATATGCTGACCAATGTAAATTATTATTATACATACATGCAGAACATTGTGCATCATCAAATGACAGGTAAGGTAACGTTCTCCGGTACCAAGGACATAGTGGTTCTGTATCATTGTCGGGGGGTGGGGGAAGTAATGTAGTAATATTCAAAGCATATAAGTAATATATTTGAAGATATTTTTTTGGCTGATATGTGTGTAATTATGAGATAGTTGGTCTTCATTTTAATATAATTTGGTGAATAATATGTGCATGTTATTGTTGTACAGTCTTAAAATTTATAATTTGGGTCGTATTTATGAATTTTCATGTGTTTAAATCACATATGGATGGTTTAAATTTGCATGCGGTTTCGGAGTAACACACAATGAGGTAGTTAAATATGACCTATATACTGAACCTCAGGCATCCAATTAATGTCAAATCCTTCATTAAACTAATGTACAAAATACCCGCTTCAGAATTGTAAAAGTGACCTCCAATTATGATAAGACATTACTTTCTGCATCAGTGATCTATTCTTATTAGTAAATCGTACTACGACATTGTCCAATATAAAGGTCAAGAAACAAATATGAGCTGATATGTGGCTGATCCAGGATGTTTTTTAAAAAGAGAGCTCTGGACTAATTTTCACTAGATCTTGCCATTGAAGATTTAACCAATTCACAGAAGGTCTGTTTGTTACTCTCTAGTCATCTTTACATTGGATAATGCTATGGTACAATTTACATTTATAATTAAAATCACTGAAAGTTGTTAAATTTTATCCTTATTTGCACAAGTCAGATACAATTACATTGATAACTAAAGGGTTATAGTTATGATGTTTAACGCAATTTTCAACAATTTTTCAGTTACTAGTATTTCGTCGCGGTCAGCTTTATTATTTGTGAAAACCTTCGACTGCCGCAAGTCACTAACAAACTTAATCAAATAATGTTGTATCTATTACATCTCGAGCGGGATTCGAACTCACAACGTTAGTGGTGATAGGTACTGATTGCAGAGGTACTAGACATTTTCAATAACTATCTACGAATACGGTCTACAACGACACCGACAGGTAAATTGCATGGGGCAATATCAAAATGTATTTATAACATTTAAAAGTCCATTTAATTACTGCTATATCACAATTTAACAAGAATATTTATCTGAATGTCAAATTATATCTCCTTTTTTCTGTGCATTTTTACGTTGCCTAAATCAATATCAATCTGTCTGTCTGTCTGTCTGTATGCATGTATCTGTTTTTAATTTTATTATTTAAAAGAAAAAATCCAATTCCGTAATTTTTTTTCTTTTTCGAAATTTACGAAAAGGCAATTCGTTTGTTTAATTTTTAACATCTTTAACGGTTAAAAATTATTAAAAACTAACAATCTTGTATAAAACCCTTGTTTAATCAAATATTTTTCGACGCCGGTTTACCAGAGCTGTACACGTTTCGACAATGTCTACTAATTTCGGCCGCCGCGGATATCTCCATAAAGTTCCCAATGCCATATAATTTTTTTAATCCCCTATCGTATGTTCAACTAGAATTCTGTACTCTGAAACAGGTCTGTTGCATTTTGTTTACACTTTTTTTTCATGGACTGTTCAATATATATATCAGATTGATGGGCCGGTGCATTTTTTTTTTTACCTTCTTCAAAATATCTATTTGCCCAGCAATTGAATTTATAAAATAAACTTAAGGCCCAGTCAACTGTGGAACAAAAAAAAAAACAAAACAAAACAAGAAAAACGAATTGCCCAGTCAGAACATGCAATAGAATAAATATGATATCAGAGTAATTTTGTTTATTTAAACTTTCTTACACAGTTTGTGTGGAAAAAAATATATGTGCCCAGTTCATGAAGAATTTAGAAAATCTACTTGCCCTGCGGGCGTATACAAGAAAAAAAGTATGTGCCCAGTGAGCCAATGCACTGGCCCAATAATCTGATAAATATTGAACGGTCCCTCATGTGTTCTGGTTTTCGGTTTATTTGTTGTGTTGTAAATAGCGTAACTGTTGAGTGTCGATTTGGATAAATCTTATCGGCCAAAAGTACGCTGTCTTCTGTGAAGTGTAGTGGTCCATTTACACCAATTTGTTGCATTATTGTAAATTGTTTTGCATCATTTTGATGACCTAAAAATCGCGTCTCGGCATAGCAAATATAACCGGCGTTGTCAATAACTACTTGCGTATGTATTGCATGGAAATGTCGATGTCCAGAAAAATATAATTCTTGTGGTTCGATTTGCGGACAATATATATTTCTGTAGATGTTCCAAACTTAGTCCATGAAGCTAGTTTTTTTTTCTCTATTCGGTTATTGTAGGCCATTGCACAGAATGTTCTAATATTCTCTTTAAGATCGGATTGCATCAATAACATCTCATTGTGAACCGTAGCAACACTTACATTGAAAATAAGAGCATGATTATGATAAGATGGGTAGGATCTCAGCCACATCATATACAACATAACTCTATTTACTGGTAATATGGTGTAGTTTCGTCCTGTTTCATTTACAAACAAGTGTCGAGTAGTTCTAGTCAAACGGAGAAGGCTTTCTGGGGTTTCTCCAGTGGCTAAATAAAACGAGTATCTGTGTGATGAGAAATTTGAAATACAAAATGTACATCGCAACCGTCCCAATTTTCAATCTGCCCGTTCGAAATTCTATGACGAATGTTTAGCAAGGGATCTGGGTGTGGTCTAATCATCATAAGTAAAATTTGCAGCAGCTGCCTAAGGTACTCTGTTGCGTGTTGTGAGTATCTCGTCAGGGCCGGGAGAAGGGTTGTAACCATCTCCTTTGTATCTTCATCCATTATACATAGAAACATGAAGTTATTTTAACATTGAATAAAATGAAAGGGTTTGATTTGTTGGTTTTTACACCTATTCATTGATAAATAAATTTCAAGTTTGCTAATCTTAAGTTATTTTCCTTAAGAGTTGCGATGAAATATTAATTTAATTAAAAAAAAAGTTTCGACATTGAAATACGAGTTTTATGTTCAATAATTGAGGAATAGAGTCCCAAGCTCACTTTAGCTCCTTAATCTGGTTATTTTCTAACGAAAAAAAACCTGAAAATTTGCAATCGAGCACACCCCCCTTTTTTTTTAACATTTCAACACGTTTTTTATCTAAAAGTTTGAAATCCAGATCAACCCGGGGATACGAATGAAGATACTGCAGGTAAAATATTCATAAGATAGTTTTTTGTTTTAATCATTCTTTACCGTTAATGATGTTAAAAAATAAACAAGCCTTTTTGTAAATTTCGAAAAAAGAAATAACAAGAAATGCGTGCATCACAAAATACGCCCGTCTATATAAATTATCAAACGGTATAATGGTAATGACCCTAAAATAAATAGGGTTCTTCCCCTTCCACAGGGGAATCATGTGGCCAAGTTTGGTAATGATCCGATATACAGAACTAAAGTTATTGTGCGGAAACCTGTGTGGACGTCCGTCCCCCCACGCACCCACCCGCCATACCCAATCACATAATACGGTCCGTCTCGAGACGGGCGTATAAAAACTAAAGGAATTGGAAATATTTGTTTTTAAATAATAAAAATAAAAACTGATACAAGCATAAAACAGACAGACAGATTGAAAGGCGATATAGCCGTAATTAAATGAACTTTTAAAAAGTAAATTGTAAATACATTTTGATATAGCCCCGTGCAATTTACCTGTCGGTGTCGTTGTAGACCGTAGTCGTAGATAGTTATTGAAAATGTCTAATTGTAAATCTGTCTACCATACGATGACGATCACGACGGCTTATTGATAACAAAAGAAGTGGTCTGCAATTAAACATAAACACCCTTTTTACCTTTCAGATTTGTACACGAGCGAAAGTGTATTCCCCGCAAGCGTCTCAGCCTCTTTCGCTTGGGTTCTCATCCATAAACAAGGTTTCTAATGTTCAATGCAGTCTACTGCTTTTGTTGTCGAAATACTGTAGCTAGAGAATATCCAAAGTACAATAAAGAAGGGAAAATCCAGATACACAGGCAACATTGAACACAAGACACAAAACAAACAATAAAAAAACAACAACTAAATAAATCACAACACAGATTACTTAAAAGATGACCAACATCCAAAACCCAGGAGTGAAACCTGTTTTTTTATAAACAGACACCCGCCGTGTTACTCATTGTCAAGTCGGGTAAAAGTCTTGTCGGTGAAATAGGAAAAGGGGAAAATACACTAATGGGAAAAGATTCATTGCTATTTGAGAGACTGATTTTCCGTAGAATGTCTGTAGCGATGACTTCAGCCTTGTTTGAGTAGTTCAACTCTATACATAAAATCAATGTACTGAACACAAGCCCTATAATAACGTATGAGTTTTGAAATGTAAAGGTCATGCTCTAGTGCTGCTGGAATGTTGTTACTTATGAATGGGAAATTGACGATTGGAAAAGTTATTACGTTATTAGTCATAGAGTGTTTGTTTTTAATATTCCTCCGTTGTCGATTTCAAGGTGAAGGTTAAGGAAAGAATCAGAACTTTTGAGTGACAATAGTTTCCTTTACTCCATGCTCATTTTGTTAAATGTTTGTTTGTTTGATGGTGTTTAAAGGGATATTAAAGCTCATTTTGTTAATGTTTTGTATCTCATGAAAACTTGCAATTGGTTCAATAAATGATATTTATGAAACATTAACCCGGTTTTTATCAATGAAACTCTGTAAAAGTGACATAATTCGTTGATAATTCTGTCATATCTTGTGGTCTTTGCCTTGAATTGAATTTTTGCTTCCTGGACAAAAATTCATTTCGACCCTTTTTAGTGATATTTTAACGATATTAGAGATTATATGGGCGTGCAAAGTATTTTTGGATTGTTTTTACAGTTAAATTGAAAAGAAACACCCTTCGTCACGAGTTGAAAAAATATATGTTAAAACGAGCTTTAATATCCCTTTAACGCCACTTTCAACAATATTTCAGTTATATCGTGGCGGTCAGTTTTATTGGTAGAGGAAACCGGAGGTCTCGGAGAAAACCACTGACCTGTCGCAAGTCACTAACAAACTTTATCACATAATGTAGTACACCTCGCCCTGATCGAGATTCGAACACACAACATCATTGGTGATCGGCACTGAATGCATATATAGGTAGCTGTATGTCCAAATACCATACGATCACGCCCACGACGACCCCTTCTTTTGTTAAATGAGATGCAAATACTTGTAAAAGGAAATAGTGTCCGTCATATATATTTTTATCTGCCAAAAATGGTTTTGGTGCCAGCTTGCAATGAAAGAAAATTATACTAGTTAATGGGGTAAGAACAGTAACACATCTAAACATATATACATATTTGGCTATTATTATCATTATTGTTATTATTATTATTATTATTATTTAATTCAAGCTAGATATGATTTATAAGAAGATGAGACAACAATGGTTGTTAGTGACGTATTTAACATATGTGACGTATTTAACATGCGTGCAGTGTTTGACACAGATAGAATTTTCTCACTTTTGAGACAGAACAATTCCTATTTTTAGCGATGTGAGATTGTCTTATCTTGCACTAGTGCAAGACAAAAAAAATCACGTGCGTTTTACCGGCAAATACATGCTGTACAGTTTATGTCAACTGCCCCCAGTTCTCCATGCTTCACCAATAAAACCACGATTCTATTACATAAGTATTTTTAAATTAATGTATGTATACTATTCTGCTAGCTAATAATTTAACTATCGTGCACCTTTCATGTTTCACGGTGTATGACTTTCAAGTCAATGTTTGTTTACTTTGAGTAAATAATAGAGTGCTCTCCCTTGTTAGTAACTAACGTACCTCCCTTTGACCAAATTCAAATATTTTTTCACAGCCACAAGTGTAGTGTTGAGTTACATTTATCATATATTTATTAAATACATTGTATTTTATTATGAAATACATTTAAAATACTGCCAAGACACGGATGAATAAATTGAAACAAAATTTGCGGGAAAACGCTCGATCGGGAATGTAAACAAAACAATTAGGTAACAGCTGATAAAAGTGAGAAATAAAATCAAACACCGGCAAAAATTGCAAGACAGGGAAATCTCCGACACCCTCGGGTAAGATTTCAATCGTTCGCTGACTCGGCGAGCCTCGTCAGCGAACGATTGAAATCTTACCCTCGGGTATCAGAGATTTCCCTGTCTTGCACTTTTGCCGGTGTTAGATTCTATATATCTCAGTTTGGTACATCTGGTGACTTCCCTGAAGCATATGTTACTGTTGATTCAACACCAACTGACAGGTTAGTTTTCATCAATTATATTATGAAGAAGAGAATTTAGGTAAAATGATTGCGCTAAAAAATAATAGATAGCAGGGTCTATGAGAGGGGGGAGGGGGGTTCAGACGGTACATCGGTCAGGGGCCCGGAGACCCAAGAAGGAGATGTGAATATCTGAATGGCCCCATAGCCTTAGCCATAGACGTTGTATTTAAATTTTTATCATTTTGTTTTTGGTATTTTCAACTATTTTTAGTTTACATTGTAATTAGAAAAATAATTATGTAAAATTCACTTGGACTTCTGAATTATGGTTGCTTAACAGTGTCAGCCTTGTCCCCGGAGCCCAAAGCAGTCTTGTTCCGTCTTGCAAAATTTCTCTTGGAGGCCCTGATCAACAGAAATGCGTTTAAAACTAGCACAAGGGAGATAATTCAATATCAACACACTTCTAATGGACACACAACAGAGCCTGGTAACACTTATCACTCGTGGATACCCAAAACTAGCATACTATTACACCAAGAAGGGCAACAACGAAGTTCTCCCTGCATCACTTCCTTTTTTAAACTTTATTATACCGGACAGAAATGTCCAAAATGTTTACCCACCGACATTTGAAAGCAAACAAGTAAAGCAAACTATTTGTGTAGCTGAATAATAGAATTACAAATAGAAAATATCAACAATAATATTTCTTGACGAAGATGATGCTGAAATACATGTATTAAGGGGGTTAGGTAGCGTAGTTTCTTTTTCTTTTTAGGTATTTAATTAAAGGATCAGGAATACCTGACCATGCAACGGAAGCTGTAAACCCCAACAGTGCCTCGAATCAGAACTACAATGTTAGTATCCCCCGAACACCATCAGACAACATAGGACTGCATGGGTGTTTACCTCTGGGCATGATCGGCATAACAAGGACAGGTGTCGCCATCTATAATCCATTGACTGGGGACCTGCTGAATGCCGTTGAAGGAAGCAACCAGGAAACATTTGACAGTTGTGATGGACATGCAAGCCCTAATGGAGCATATCACTATCATAAGATCCCAGATAGTTGTCTATACAGAGGAGAGGAAGACGAATTCATTGGTGTAGCTCTAGACGGATATCCCATATATGGTCCGAATGTGTCGGATAGCGACCACATTCTTACTTCGGCTGACCTTGATGAATGTCATGGACGTGTGATCAATGGAAAATATCGCTACCATGCAACTTCCACATGGCCATACTTTATGGGATGCTTTAAAGGAGTTGTTATGCAGGATTTAATTAATCTTGCATACACCTGTAATTTGACTGCAGATTCAGGTACATATCTTGTACTGTTAAGCGATGCTATTGATGTAAGTGGACATGAGATACTACTATCCAACATTATACTTAAGAGTCTTAGACACAAATTAAAGCAAAGAAAAAGCGCCTTTTCTGTCGATCTACATTTCGCAGTTGCACTAGGTCTTCTATAATGAGCATAATTAAAACCATAAGTACGATGCTTGTGAAACAGTCCCCTGTCTGCATTAAACGGTATTCGTTACTTTTTTTTTACATTTCACAGTCACAGTAGGGTCTACAAGAGCATAATTCAAACCCTTAAATGATTGTGAGACAGCCGCTAGCCTGCCGTTGATAAACGTTACATCTGGGCATCTTTATCGTTTTCAATTTTATTTGGTGTATATAATTTAATTTCCCATATACGGAGGTGTCAACAAGAGAGCAACATACGAGTGAAGTAATCTTACAAATACAATCACCATAGTAAGCAGTTCCTTAATAAAAGCATAGTTTACTTAGACAATTAGATATTGTTATCGTTACACACATAAAGTTGGAATTGTATATGGTCCATTGACTAAGCTTGAATATCATAGGTAAATGTGATGAATGAAGAATGCTATGTAATATATTGTCGTTAGAATTGCGGCCTCTAATCACTCATTTGTTATCTTCAATCTTTCTTGAAGCTGCTTCTTGTATATATATACTATAGTCGAATATGCTCCATTTGTCGTAGTCAAATCATGTCCTTTCTCCATTCACAACTTATCATCCGATTTTATTTCGAGTAGCAGAACGGGTGCCACTATTGGAGCAGGAACTACTTACTATTTCGGAGCACTTTTGTGGATCTCCGGTTTTAGTGGTATTAGTGACTCCCAATCATTAGTTTACTGTGTATTGTTTCGCGGACCATTGTTTGTGTTTTAGTCTTCATCTTTGAGTCATTGTAATTGTCCGTCCTTCTTCGATTTACGGCTTCTGATTACCCCTTCGATATGTTCAAGCTTTTCTGTCAATAGTTATCATTGTAAGAAAACCTTTCAGAACATTCCCATTATATCCTCTTGCCCTATAATTATCTAAACCAATAGATCCATCAAAGTACCACTTTTTAACCTACATGATTTATCTAAACCAATAGATCCATCAAAGTACCACTTTTTAACCTACATGATTTATTGTTTTTAAACTTGTTCAGGTCATGAATAAAGCTGATATATTACTCACTTGACGTTAAACAACAAATATCAATCGCGTAAATCTGTTAAAATAATCTTAGGACTATTGTAAGCTCAAGATTGTTATGTTGCATGGGCGTTGTGTACGTCTTCATAATTATTGAATGAAAAATAATGTTGTTTTTTTGTATCTACAGGTTGGGAAAACCAATGGACGTACTATCTCTGCCACTGTCCTAATGGTAACCCCAGTGGAGGTGGCGGCGGGATGCATCCACCACCGGAACGATGTAGAATGAACAATCCACAACGACCACCAAACTGTCCTCTTCCACCTGGAAATAAAGGACACTTGATAGCATTCCAAAGTTTGCACATATCGCTTTCCATATTAATCGCTTTTAGTGATTTCATTTTTTTCAATTTCTAAATTGAAATATTTCCCCAGTTTAGAGTGCTAAGAAAGACAATCTCGTACATATTCGTTGTAAATTTTAAAAGTTTAAATTCATTATTATCACACATGGATACTCTTACATTGTTTACGTTATTGAGCAAGAATATGTAATATGTAAGAGTCTATATATAGAATATAATAGAATAAAATAGTAGAAAGGAATATAATAAGACTTATTTAAATACACGTTAGAGCAAACCGAAGGGGCAATCAAGAATGAAAAATCCAGAGACACTAGAAACATTGGGCACAAATAACACAACAAAGACGAAGACAAAAAATACACACAGCACAACACACTAAGCCAAAGAATGAGCAATATAGACCCCACCAAAAGCCGGGGGGAGATCCCAGGTTCTCACGAAGGATAATCAATTTCTGCTTTTTAATAAACACCCACCATGTTACTCATATAGTAGTAGGATACCACTATGCGCAATAAAACAACAAGTCCCTACTGTGAAATGTAGAACAGCAATAAAACAACAAGTCCCTACTGTGAAATGTAGAACAGCAATAAAACAACAAGTCCCTACTGTGAAATGTAGAACAGCAATAAAACAACAAGTCCCTACTGTGAAATGTAGAACAGCAATAAAACAACAAGTCCCTACTGTGAAATGTAGAACAGCAATAAAACAACAAGTCCCTACTGTGAAATGTA
>MJUT01043086.1:69299-79551 GCA_002080005.1 Gigantidas platifrons
AATAAAACAACAAGTCCCTACTGTGAAATGTAGAACAGCAATAAAACAACAAGTCCCTACTGTGAAATGTAGAACAGCAATAAAAACACTGTTCCTTTATTTGAACTTATGTCTAAGTGGATAGTCTCTCATGTTCATTTACAACCATATCTTTTCTTACAAACTGGGGATAAAGAATCACCGAACATCGTTCTTACCGTAAATCGTAACCGACATCACAACATGGAAGTAAGAACATAAAGACATATAATAGAACAAAATGAACAGCACGAACTCCGCTACTTAAAACCAGGGCCAATGTTAGGCACACGCCACAGAAGACAAACATAACAAGCAACACAGAAAACTTAAAAGATGAGCAACACCGACAACAAGTTGACAATCTGTATAATGCAAGTACAAGTATAAGCTCTGGAGAGAATTTGACCGACATACCACTGTTCGCCATACTGTAAAATCTGCCCATGCTGTCACATCTATTAAGCAGTTATTTGCATTAAATGGTCACATTTTTTCTTGTTCTGTCATATAAAATTTCATATGAATTGAACCTCAGTCCTTTAATAGGTCATCTGTCTTAAAAGACCACTTTTTCTTTGTCACAAGAGTGACCTCTTAATACAGGTTTGGCTGCAGTACAATGAAAAATATATATTATCGAGCTTGCATACAACATAATCACTAAGAAAGAGTTATTATATGTTATGTGTATTGTCCTAATGTTTGGATGTAATTTAATAGAAAATACTGAAAAAATGTATCCTAAGCTAAAATAAAAAAAAAATTAACACAAACAACAATAACACCCCACAAAGACACCTAGCATACTATGACATGTGATCTGGTTTATTAAAATATTATTATGCCTGCCATCTTTGATAAACAATCGACCACACATAAAAATAAAAACAGTTATATTTCATACAAAAATGTATCGTCCTTATATCATTTAATGTTCAAAATCAAATTATTAACCATTTTATAGAATCTATTTTGTTTCCGAAAAGAACTTTATCTTTTAATTAAGTATAATCACGCATTTGCCACAAAAGAGTGACACGTTACGTATTTAGATAACAATAGTTTACGGTATAGACAATTGCAAGGAGTCTGTCAAAATATTTATATACACAAAATATATATCCATAGACTGTCACTACACTATTAAATGTACTATTAATGGAGAAAGACCAATGTAGATGTTTATGGTAAGTTAAAAAAAAAAAAAACGTTTTATTGGTGGATTTCATCAGTAAATTTTTGAAAATTGTGGTTTTAACATGCATATATGCACCTAATATTATATTTGGTATAGTGAATCCATTAGATCCAGATAGTACTAATAATCAAGTCATTATTTATACATATGTAGATGTTTGGGTGATAAACCCAGTATTAATGGTGGTCTAAAATACCTGAAATATTGCATTAAAAAAAGACAACCATACATTTCCTATCCTCTACACAAAAAGAATATATATGTAAAAAGCGGTTGCGTTTTGAAACTGTCCTTGATGTTTGAATTCTCAGTCCAGTGTTGCAAAATGTCTTTTGTCTGTGAAAAAAATGTATATCCATGCCATATGTTTTTTTTTGTATTTGTATCTGCCTCTGCTTTTCGTTAAAAATAAACAAATTACACAAATCTAAGTTTAATCTTTACAGTGAATGGAATTTGAAGCCTCGTAAGTCAATCTAAATAATATGCCACTTACTATATACAATATATACATGTATATCAATCAGTCAATCAATCAGGGTGCTGTGCCTGGGTCCGGGCGTAGGCTGCAGTCAGAATGTCCCTGTCCCTTCTAATCTTGAAGGACTTGATCACATATATCATAAAATGGAAATAACATACCGTCAGAAAATTTCTAAATTCGAGGAAACTGAAGCAAAATATCGATACCCATAACACACATGTATACATTATCTCTTACTGTCCTGGCTTGGTACAGAGACTGGAATGATAATAGCGTATGGCTATGAACCATAATATTGTATTGGAAATATACGTATTTATTGTATAACAGTATATTATGTCATGTACAATGAAACCAACATTTAGCGTGCAATATTTCCCAAAATTTGCACAAACTATTGCTTCAGATCACGACGTCATCGACGGGTTGAAATAGTGCTCTCATCATAACGAACCATTTGGATATCTGTGTTTCAGATAATTACATTGTATGTTTATATAAATACAAATTGAGATAATGGGACTCATGATCCATTTCCCCATATTAGCTTTAATGCTGCAAAAATAGAACAGCTTGTGGGTTATGGCAACTATGACGTTTTTATCCAGACTTATGGCTATTGAGTGTTTAACGCTACATGTACTTTCAATAATATGCCAGTTTTACTGGTGGACAAATCAGATTATATGGAGAAAAATAACAAGCTGTCGCTAGTCATAAACACTACATCGCATAAAGATGTATCGAATACATCTGGCGCTGATTGCGTAGCTAGCTATAAATTCAACAGCCACGACTATTTAGTATTATATTTTCATGCGTCACAACGACACATTGAATAAATTCAAAATATATTTATGCTGCAAACTTTTCTTACATTTCATTTTCTCTTTATTACATTTTGTAAAGATGAAGTTCTGAGACGAAAGCAGAATGATCAAGTCAAAACAGATTTTCGCGTAAAGGTTGATTCCACTATGATCTTATTAATCAATATTCAAATGATATCATTATGTTATTTATGTTACAGGTTTTTATAAAATGGGCAACAACACGACACAAAACGCTGTGGTAATGAGGACGTATACACGCCATCTTTAGAATTGCTAATTGTAGTAGGTTGTACCATAATACCTATAATTGCAGGGGCGGATTCAAGAGGGGGGGTATGATTTTTTTTTGCTTTAAATCGTGATTTGTCACACGAAATACCCCAAAAAAAATTCCGCCTCGCTCCGCTCGACGCCATTATTTTGAGTGTGCACCCCCTAACTGTAAATCCTGGATCCGCCCCTGAATTGTTCTGGCTATTGCAGGCAATATCTTGACTATAATGTCCTTTGTTCGAGATAGTCGTCTGCACAAAACCTACAACATTTACATTCTAAACCTAGCTATTGCCGATCTATTAATAGCACTGATTAGTATGCCAATTTATCTGATATACACATTAAAGGGCAATATTTGGTTATTTGGTGGAATATTTTGCAAGATATGGATTTTATTTGATTTTATCGCTACCATGGTTACCGTTGTGTTGATGGTTCACATTAGCTACGATCGACTGATTCTCTTGAAAAACTGGCCAATGTATATCAGGACACAAACTCAAAAATGAGCATGCACAAAATGTGTATTAACGTGGGTTTTAGTTCTTTTGGTTAACGGACCTGCTATCATTGGTTGGGATATTTGGAGTGGTGTAGATATTGTTGAGCCTAACGACTGTGTAGTACAATATGCACAAAATTTCATATACACACTCGTTGTGATACTGCCTGAATTTGTAACTCCTTTGGTGCTACTAATCCTGTTTAATTCATTGGTTGTTCGACAAATTCGTAATCTTAAGCGAAAAAGAAAAGAATTATCAGCAGATACGTGCTCTAACAATGAGTTTAATAACACATAAATATTTACGATCGATGATCCACACGACACAGATATGACTACGTCCACCAACTTTTCACGTCATCATCATTACAGGAGTCACAATACGACAAATATGTCACTGCAGACGATACCTGTGAGAATTAGCGGGAATCAGCACGCGCATAAAAATTCAAACGAACAATGCGATGAAATATCTCGCGAGAGATCTATTCATCATATTAAACACGTGCATCACCTGTCACACTGGATAAAGGGACATTAAGCAGCGAAGACGTTAGGAATATTGGTGTTTGTATTTGTACTAACGTGGCACCGTACACGTTTCTGACACTTGTGATATCACTGTGTGACAACTGTATTAGTAAGCCAACTTATGAAGCATTTATATGGTTTCTGTGTTTTAAATCGGCAGTAAATCCATTCTTGTATGCATGGCGTAGTAAAAGATTCAGAGATAACTTTAAACACTTTTTATGCTGCGGTAGAAGAAAATGGAATATAAGACACGTTTGAAATACATTGTATTGATCTATTTAGTATGAATATGTCCATAATATGGTAAAAACATGTATTTGGCTTTCCAATCGTTTAACGTACCTGATGAAGATTTCCCTAGAAATGCCTTGTGCTCACTAAAGTAGATATACACGTTTTTATTAATCACGTATTTGGGTACCTCAAATGTAAACAATTCTTAATGCGTAATATTAAAAAAAAATACTTCAATTTGACAACAACAAAATTCAATTTAATTTGGTATCTAACGTGACACTATATTGATCACATTACACATGTCATCTCTTAATATAAAGGGATATAATAGCTTATTGTCTAAATAAGCCAAATATTTTTTTTTTATTTATGCAATAAAGATTTGATGAAGTTTTAAATAAATCAACAATCTTGACGGGATTATTAAGTTTTAATTGATTGCTTGTGATAAAATTCAGGTTTAGATTTAATGGACAACGATTACATTATGGATTCACTTTATTTAGAAAGCCGCATGTGAATGGACAGAAAGAAATTACAGCAGTCAATTAAGCCAACAATTCAACATCACTGGGAAGTATTTTCAAACCCAACTCACAATATATAACAATAACTTAGCATTCAGAATTTTAAACAAGATTAACTCGATGGGTGTCACTAGTGTAGCAGGAACTATTTACCTTCCCGGAGCACTTGAGATCACTCCCTCTATTTTTTGTGGGGTATGTGTTGTTCAATCTTTAATTTGACTATTTGCTCAAGATACGGTGTTTCATGTTGGTGGGGTGTATGTTCCTTTCTTTTCCTTTTGTTTGTAATGTTTCTGAAAGATTATTTTTTGTCTGAAATTGTAGGTATCGACTGTTTCGGTCATAATCCGGTTATATTGTGTCATTTAAATAGCAGAATCATATTTCCATTGACAGGGACCAATATACAAAAACTGTGACTGTAAATGGAGTATAGCAATAAAAGCCCTGTTCTAATACCTTAATTTTATGTCAAGTGTAATGTTGGATAATTACTCAAATTCATTTCCATCCGCATCTCAATTCCTAAGATAACAGAATATATATCAACCAGTTCCTGCAGGGTATGACATGTTAATTAACCAATAAATAGTTACACTGAAATATCTGCATATATACATATTTTTATGTGTGCAATAATGTTTAACGAGATCATATCAAATATTTAAATTTTTTTTTATTACACATGTAACGCTATCCAATCCTTGGGTTTTGCTTTCGAAGTAGGAGTTTTATCTGACACATTATCTAATATCGTAGCTTCTTTAGATTTGTCAACACTACCACTATCAGCAGCGGTTAGATTGGACACATCATTGTTCTGCATATCAGCTTCTATAACCTCCTGCATAGCATCCTCTTTCGCTTTTCTCATTTCTATTGTTTTACTTCTTTCAATTTTTGATTCTCTTCGCACTGACATTTTCCTTTCAAATTCCATCCGAAGCTGTTCGTCATTTTTCGAACTATTCATTAATTTTTTGAAATCTTCCACTCGTCTTTTAAAAGCAGGATTTCCGTCCATCTGCTTAGCCATAAGTTTTTGTAATTTCCCCCTTACTCGTCCAACCTCAGTCTTTTCTACATCTATCGTACCGTGAGCTAAATCCTTCATCATTTTAGCTTTCTGTCTTTTGTGAATCATTTGTGCCTGCATCATTTCACTGTGTAAAGACAAAACATTTAAAACTGTCATTATAATAAAATAATAATAATAATAATAATAATGATAAAAATTTCTATAGCGCCCTATATAACAATAAAATCACCATAAGGCGCTTTACATACATGATACATGATACAAGGAAAGATTAAAAAAGCTGAAACCACTTAAAATATATATGGTCACAATTAAATACATTTGTATATTAGTTGGAAAAAATAAAAGACCTAAAATGTTAAAAGTTAAAAATCAATATGATACGAAATTATGTTAAAAAATGAGTAAGTCAGTTAAAAGTACTGTTGAAATGGTCATAAAACAATTTTGCTAGAATAAAAATCTTTACGAAAGACAACCAAAATATAATCACAGAACACATTCAAAAATAAAAAATGAAAACAGGAAATAAGCACTAGGAATGAACAAGTTAATTATAATGTGAAAACTCTACAAAAGCATTAAATAAGAAAAGGGAGTTAATCGTAAAATGTAATTATTCATGATAGTAATAGTCATTATCTGACATTGGCTAGAAAAATGAAAGCTAAAAAAAATAAAAATAAATAAAAAATGAATTTTTCGACCCTATCCATAATATTCTCTTCTTCCCGTAGCAATCAAACCTACGCTCCAACTAAGTGCATATTGTTATTAAATTTGCTCGTTTCATGAATATATCGAATATTTTACGTTAAACAATAGTCAATAAAGACAATGTGGAGATTGACACGTTACACTACCCTAATGATTGGTAGGTTTGTGGTGTGTAATGACGTCACTTTCAACAATATTTCAGTTATATCGTGGCGATACTACCCTAATGTATATGCGTACCAACAAAATATCTTGTATTACTCGACAATATCAAGTTTTTACACCCCAATCCAAGGATTGGGTCATTCAAACAGCAAATAAAAAACTTGAAGAGAGTACAGTATGAATCTAAAATTTATGCAAAGAAATAACAATAATAAAGCGAAATAAAAAAGTAATATTTAGCAAAACATCCGAGCATTCACGAATCCTGCTGTTGTGCTGTCCGTGTTTATGTTGTCGTTTATTTTGCTATAGTGTGCGGTCTTTTTGGGAGATATCACTTGACATGTAAAACTTACGAGAATTCTATTTCCCCGCTATCATCATCGTCTAATTTATCTATCAGTAATTCTAAGCATCGTTCCTGTAATGGTATTCCTGCCAGCTGAAAAAAGGGTTAGAGTTAATATTATGATCAACGCCACTTTTAACAATATTTCCGTTATATGTTGGCGGTGAAATATAGGATATATATCTTGTATACGTGTATGTAGTGCTTAATTAGGGCCAAATATCAGCTATAATTAATCAAAATAAATGTTTATAAAAAAAAATCAACGAATTTCTGAAACTTCGGACAGCAAAATACACCAAAGACGATTTCATCTACCATCTGTTCGTTAAAGAAATAGTTATATTATCATCATCATATCATTTCTGTATTTAAGACATAAGCGTTTCGTCGACGACTAAACCTTCGAGGGAAGTGTGTGTGTGTGTGTGTGCATTACTCCGAATTCTTAATTTCATGGATCAGCATACCCACGAAAACCACGAAAATTGGTACCACACGAATAAGAGGGATTTCACAGTATCTTAAATAAAAACATCTGTCGGCAAATTTTATAGAAAAAATATTTCTTGACCTGAAATATGTAAAAATAAATATTGTGACTTTGCATTTTTCAACAAGAAACTTCTGTAAATTTTAAAGATATAAATACCGATTATTCCTTGTAAAAAATAATAATGTGAATTTTAATTCGTGTGAAAAAAAAATCTAGCTCTGACAGGGAAAAACATAACCATCACTCTAAAAGATAAATGGTCGCTTCCTTAATAACAAAGGCTACAAATGTTTAGTATTGCTCTGTGTTGAATTTACATGCAATTAATGTGAATTGATTTCACTCCATTTTAAAAGGTAACTATGCTATAATATATGAGTATAATTTGCTTACTGGTCCATTATGCTTGGTGTAATCAATGAACATTTCGATTACATATCTTGGCCTGGTCTCGTTATGGTAATATTTATTTTAGTTAACAGTAAATAATATGAGGTAACGAAGACCTCCACATAATATCACTAAAATCAAATCTCATTCCCACATTACAAAATCCCACAGCAAAACCAATCAAACAAAATAGCAAAAACTAATAAAAACTCAAAGTGAAAGCTTTTGTATGCTAAAAAAATAATATGATCTATACATGTATATGGTTTATGGGTACTTGTTGATTACTTCTTATGCCAGATATCAATATTAAAAAGGAGAAAATCACACCAACGTGTATACATTATCCACCACCTATGTGAATGCGAAGTTGCAATGTATAACATCTAAACATAACCATAAAGAAAATTTGATAAATTCGTGTCAATGTTTACTGTCCCTACTTAAGATACTTCTAATAGTTACAAAAGCGTTTGTGCTTGTGAATTTGTCTTTGCAATGAGAGCATTTGTATAATCGAGCTGCAAGTGAATACTAATGCCAACATTCTGATATTCAATATGCGAGTGCACAGTAATGCCAACATTAGCATAATCAATCTGCGAGTGTACACTTATGCCAGCATTAGCATAATCAATCTGCGAGTGCACACTTATGCCAACATTAGCATATACAATCTGCGAGTGTACACTTATGCCAACATTTTGATAATCAATCTGCGAATGTACACTTAGGCCAACATTTGGATAATCGAACCACAAGTGCACACTTAAGTCAACATTTGGATAACCGATATGTGAGTGCATGCTTATGCCAATATATATTGATAAAACATTCAAACTAACAATTGCCACTATACAATACATAAATAAAGCGCTAAATAAATCCCAAAACTATTGACCAAAAATAACTATAGAAAAATAACACATACGTTTGCTATATTCTGCAAAGTAAAATATTTAGTGAAGCATTAAAATAACAACAAACTATTAACACAGAACAAAATAATAAAACGTTATCAAATAATTTCAACGAAATCGCTTGTTACCAAAACAGAGATTTGCCACCAAATGGTCGAAAGGACAAACCAACAAAAACATCAGCAACATAGTAACATATCAACACGTATATAGAGATGAAACAAGAGACGTTAAACATACCAACAAGACTAGGTGCCCAATGAATTACTCCCAACGTTATGTCTCTTCTAAAACAACAATAAATGATTTGATATTCTTTGCCATATCAAATTGAGTATGAGTCAAAAGCTACAACGTCAACAAAGCTTTTGGAAGCAAACAAACCAAAGAGTCTTAGCAGGATAGCCAAAATCTACGGTTTCAGAATTACCCATGCCTGAGAGAAATTACAGTATGAATTGTTAAACATTTTGTGTTACCAACTATTATGCAATGTAAATTATGTGCTGATGAATTTACAAGACCTAGACATGAATTTTGATAGAAATATCTATTCAAATGTGATTTTCCCGAAAGGTTGAACATCCAAAATAATCAAAATATTTTGTAGCACAAAATGTTATAAACATTTAATTCTTAAAATCCAATAAAATAAAACAAACACTTTATAATTACTTCGTCCTTACTCAGACAAAATGCTGTTAATGAATTTGAATCTGTGTGCCAACAGTTGGTTAGCATATCATTGAGTGACAGCATGAAATGGACGCCGTTATAACATCCATTATATGTACATTAAGCGTAAAAAACGATTCACAAACCCATATAAAAAGTTGGACTGAAGCAAGTTACAAAAGATAAAAAAGTACAATAATCAGAGAGAAATATTAAATTGCCAAAATTCCAAAACTTCAGTATCTTCGTCCTGCTAAACCAGCTATGGTTATCTATTCAGTCTTGTAGAGACACCAGTGATGTATGTGTCATATCACGAGAAAGAAAAATTAATATAATTTACTACAAAAACGTAGTAGTATGATATGGTGATTTCCTTTTTGTAACAGATTAATGCCAGAGATACCTACGTTATTTTGCATACTTTAAAGTGTAATATTCAATAGTGCAAAAAATTCAAAGTATAAGGCACAAATATTATTAAAGTTCATGACGAAGAAGGATAATTCTAAAAAGGACTGTGTCATGGTCTTCAATATGTTGATATCTAATTGAGTGGGCACGACACGTTTCTAAAAATAACTCTCATCAGGTACGCTCAAAAAAGGCAAAAGATTGCAACCAAATAATTATAAAATCTTAAAATTTTAGAACCAAGGGCCTAAACAGGATAGCCAAATTCGGCTTAAGTCACAAATGCCTGAGGGAGGAGAACCTTAGTTTTAATAATAATAATAATAATAATAATAAAACCATAAATAACAAACTTAGTACGCACGATGCGTTTCTGAAATAACATTCATCGGGTACGATCTCAGTCGTCGAAAGAGTGGAACCCAAATAACTAAATAACATTCATCGGGTACGATCTCAGTCGTCGAAA
>MJUT01043086.1:82716-101110 GCA_002080005.1 Gigantidas platifrons
AAAATAAGTGAATGTAATGAGTACGACGGGTTTCTGGAATAACATTCATCAGCTACGCTCATAATCAGATGACTGGAAAGCAAAATAAGTGAATGTAATGAGTACGACGGGTTTCTGGAATAACATTCATCAGCTACGCTCATAATCAGAAGACTGGGAAGCAAAATAAGTGAATGTAATGAGTACGACGGGTTTCTGGAATAACATTCATCAGCTACGCTCATAATCAGATGACTGGAAAGAAAAATAAGTGAATGTAATGAGTACGACGGGTTTCTGGAATAACATTCATCAGCTACGCTCATAATCAGATGACTGGAAAGAAAAATAAGTGAAAAAGTATTTTTGGAGGTAGAAAAATAAAGGACCTAAGCATTCTGGCTATGATTTCATATGCTAAATTCCCATAACGTCTTGTCAGTTAGTTCCCATTTCAATATATATGGAAACTTCAAAGGTAGAAACAATATCCAAAAAGGAGGGGGAAATGCCAAAATAACAATAATGTCTCTACATGATAATGTCCTTTGTATTATTTTACTTACCCTTATATCTATCTTCTTGAGACCTGACATCTCATTGTCATTTATAAAATCTAGAAGCATCTGGGCACCTTTTGTTGTAATAGGATTCCATCCTAACTATAAATAAAATCATAATATTGATGGCTAAGAAACCGAGTGAATGATCTTCTTTACATTAACACTTTACAAACTAAATGGCCTTTGTTTTTACATTAACACGTTACATTGATTATATTATGATACTATGGTGGTCTGATACCAACCGCCAGTGCTAATATATCCATACACCTACCAATGATCTGAGGTTTACCCGGTCAATTCATTATTATGACGATTACACCAATAACACTATTTGAAAAAACAAAACTTAGCTGACAAATACCTGTGCAACAATAGTGAAGAAAATGATGCAAAATATGTTCTGCTTGTCGTTGTTCTGTTGTCATAGTCTGATATTGTCTGTGTCTCTGGATTGCAATTTCTATTGACCATAAACGATTACCTTCTTACGAAATATCTGTATCACAAATAACCACGGATATGTTCCGCTTGTCATAACCACAATCCGGTTGTTTCCCCATTCATGACCTATCACCGGATTTGTAACAAGAGTAACAACACGGGTGCCACACGTGCAGCAGGAACTGCTTACCCTGCCGGAGCACCTGAGTGTACCTCTGGTTTTAGTGGGGTTCGTGTTGCTCGATCTTTAGATTTCTGTGTAATGCTTTCTAAATCATTGTTGTCATGTTATCTATTTTATTTTGGACATCATATTGTCTGTCATTCTTCTATTTACGACTTCATATTACCCCCTTTGGAAGCTTGAAACTTTTCTTAGTATTGAAGTGACTGAGTTTGCGATGGATAATATCGGCACAATTATCTAAACAAGACGAGATACCAACCTTTAACACTTGTAACGCTGTATTCTTTTTTAATCCTTTCAGTAGTTTTTCTAAAGCATCTTTATTCATTCTATTACATTCCAAGTTTAACTCAATAAGAGTGTCATTTAATTCTAAAGCTTTTGCTAAAGCTTCACAACCACGTAAAGAGAATCCATTCCATGATATATCAAGCTTCTTTAAACCTTGATTCAACTAGAAAAGAGAAGAAGCCAAAAGTTAAGCATTTTATTTCTATGAATAAATTATACTTCTAAATGGTGCACAGAAATAATAAAAAAATATTGGGTCACAACCTATCTTATTGAGTTTGAAATAAAAGATACCACATATACAGCTAGGTTTTCTTCATGCCTTTAAATAGACCTCGAATTTGACAGTGATGGCCGGTTGAAACCGAAACTTTACAATAAACGAGATGATTTCAATTTTCCCGTTGTGAACTTTCCATTTCTATGTAGCAATATTCCAGCAGGACATTCATATAGAGTATTTATCTCAGTTTATCTGATATTCCAGAGCTTAAGGTTCTTATCATGATGTTATTGATAGAGGGTTGTTGTTAACAAAGAAGCTACTGAACAAAGGCTTCCTAGTGATTAAGTTGAAGTAATCACTTCGAAAGTCTTATGGTCGCCATCATGACCTAGTTAACCGTTACGGGATATCACTGTCACAAATGACCACGTGATATGTTCTGTTTGTCGTAATCACAATCCGGGTCTTTCATATCTGGTTCAATCCACAAAATCAATATAAATGTTGCCTCATTGTAGTCTATGATCAGCCTTGGAGTGCATGACTTTGACCGAGTGGATCTGCATTTTGTAACAGGTTAAATCTGCATATCTAAATTACAATTCATGGTACATTTTTTGTATACTAAATTGTATTTCCATCACTTGTTCTGAATATCAGAGGTTCCAAAGAAACACTTTTATATTTGGAGTTTCCAGGGACCATTACGGATATGTGTTATCTAATTTAACCCTTTATTTTTCGTCAAAATTAGTTTTTTGTAGAAGGTAGACTAGCAACACACATGGACATATGTATGTTAAAATATTACCGCTAATCCGTTCGCTATACCATCAGCTCCATCAAACCGTAAATGGTTCCAACTGAGATCTAACTCTTCAATGGTATCATTTATTTCTGAAAAATATACAAGTGTGGTATTTATATTTTATCCTGTGCTGGGTCTATTTGAGCCTTTAATTTTCATTGATTGGATAATGTTTTGCTATGTACGGTCACTGACCAAGATACAGCTTTTCAGGTACTGGTTCATGTAGAGCGACGGTATGAAACTGTGACGGCATAAGCACGGATTTCACAGAGGACACAATTGAAAACGATTAGAACGAAGATTGTTATTGTTATTTTCAGATAATTTAGTTGTTGTTTTTGGACTTTTTGACATTGTAGGATAAACACAACATACGTACATTGTAGGTAAATATAAAATGTATTCTCATTCACAGCGAAACAGGCAAGGAAATCTGGAAAGAGTTTCTCTTTTCTTCTTTATTCTAAAGCTCGTACAAATAAATTTTATATTTGCCGACCATTTAGTATATTGTCTATCTATGCAATTTCAACAATGCATATTTGGAAGAATAATCATTATGAATAAACAAAATAAGTATAAATATACCATTGTTGTTTCAGGTTAGACATTTAAATTATAACTAACACATACAAATAATGGACTGTTAGAAATCAAATATAACTTCCCAGTGCCATACATTTTACATGTTGATCAAATCAGACATGTTAGTTTAATTCGATATAAAATTCTCTCATTGGAAAAGTTTTTCCACAATTCTTTTTTTTTTCTCAAAGATGTTTTTTTTATTGATAAATATCTTATAAGTAGGTTCTACTTACTTAATGCATCTCCGATGACTTTTCCACCAAATTCACGGAATTCATTATGGCTTAAACACAGTCGCATTAAATTATGAGTATCCTGAAACACATTGCACAGTGTATTTACTAATGGCCATAGTAACAAACAAACATTAAAAAAGATATGTTTAAAGAGTGGAAAAAAAACAACATAGGTATCTAATTTAGTGAGCAGGACGTGTTTCTAGAATATCAGGTACCCTCAAAGTCAAAAGTTTTAGGCGAAGGAATACCAAAGGGCATATGCAGAATAGCCAAAATTGGCAAAGCTTAACTGTGCCTAATGCGGATCCATAAACCAAGTCCTTATTACAGAGGAATAATAGGGTATAAATTATTTTTAGGAGCCTGCAAACGGCGTAGAAACTAATATTTCGTATTGTTCGACCAGTTCATGACCATGGGCATAAAACGTTTTGAGAAATGATTTTATTGGAGATGCTTTGTATCCAATCCAGAACACAAAAAATATTTGGTAGATGATGTCCGTATTTGTTCTATGAAATATGTTACAAATAACTCTAAGACAAAATCTATTTCTCAGTCTTTTTGTGGATGAAAAATAAATACATTATGGGATTCATGTGTAAACATTTGGAGCTGAATAAAGAAGAAGTTAAGTGAACTCACTTCAAATAATTTTCTAAGATGTATTGCATCAAATTCACGTAGACCATTCCCTGAAAAAAATAACAAGTAATAAAAAGAAATATAGGTTAATCCAAAGTGTTAAAAAAAGCAATATTACAGTAAAGAATATTTATGTGAAAGTAGTTAAATAGAAAGTATAACAGGCTATATGTTTCATGCGATTTTGTCCGCTCGTGTGTTTACCTACAGTTTATGATAATTAGACTGAGCGAGAGACATCTAAAGGTAATTATAATTGATTTTTGTAGACTTTTTTCGACGAATTCGTCATTCATTCCTTCTTCTGTTAGAGAATGGAATAAACTTGAGAACTCTGTCCGTAATCTTGACACCCCATTACAATTCAAACGTGCGTTACTAAACAATGCAAATGAAATAAATATTGTTCCTAAACATTTCATGTATGGTCCACGGAAGTTAAATGTGATATTAACGCAACTTCGATGTTCAGCTTCCTTCTTGAACAACGATTTATTTAAATCAAATATAGTATCTAGTCCAAATTGTGCTTGTGGTGTTCCTCGAGAAGATGTGTTTCATTTCTTCTTTGAATGTAGTAAATACACCGATATTAGGAGGGATCTGTTAACTTGTGTAAATCTATTTAGAATGAAAATCGATCTTGCTCTACTTACTACAGGTAACAAAAATCTAACTTATGAAGATAACTGTTTAATTTTTAAAGATTGTTTACAAGTTTATTAGAAGATCTAAAAGATTCCTCATTGTATAAAGTTATTAATATACCCAGCATGATCATCGTGTCCACACCAAACTTTTTTTCCCCTTTTTTCCACTGTTTTTCTGTTCTCTTTTACATATGTAATTGTTACTGGTATACTTTCATTAATGTGCATGCTCTTTCTCATATGTATATGTGTTATATTTATTATGTAATTCCAAGGAAAAGACTTCATAAGTTAGTAAAACTTGTGTCTTATCATTTTTGTCTCTATGAGCAAATAAAATTGTTATAAACTAATTGATTTATCTATAAATCGATGCAATGAGTATTCTGCTTGAATTCTATTAAAAAAACGAAATGCACATAGTAGTCTAAAACATGAGATGAACGGAAACTTGAATTAAATGCATATTTAATAACACGATTAATAAGATTTACAATGACAAACATTTATGGGGGCGATGTTCGTTTCGTCTTTGCCTCCAGTTGTTTGTATGAGGGATCGTGTCTTGCTTACGTTGTTTGTGTTTTTTGCGTATATAGTTGTGCACATATTGTATTGTGTATTTGTTTTTCTTTTCTTTGTCTTGTGTACCCTATGTTGCAGGTTTCTCTGGATTGTCTATTTTTGATTGCCCCTTCGGGTTTCTGTAACGTTTATTTACTGACATAATTAAGTGTACCTGACAGGCTTAAAGATGTAAAATTGTCCACATCTACAGCAATCATTACAATATGTTTGACACCTTCTATACCAAGCTTGTTTTCTGATAAGTTCTGAAGCAAAGATTTAATGTCAACCAAAGATTCCCACACTATCAACACAATTCCAAAATAAATTTTCAAAATTATAGAAAGAGGCACAATTGCTACCTCTTACATGACCACTCACTCAATTGTATGGCTTGGTAAAGGCACTTGAATTACAATGGCAGGGATAAACTAATTTAGTGAAATAATGCGGTTATGTAGTTGTTTTCCTTATATATCTTTTTTCTTATAAACCTTTGTAATTACAAAGGTAAAGAAATACATAGATAATGATAATAATAATATCTACATACTGTAAACAGCAAGACGAAAGAAAGGAAAAAAGAAAGATTATTTACGTATATAATAAAATATCGGCAATTTGTTACAGTTTCCTTTGATCTTTACTACCCGATAAATTTAGTAACAACGTTCATTTGACCACCGACTCGTGATACAAGAAATTATCAGCTGTTGGTCATTTGTCATGCGCGGTCTAACGTGACGTCACTAAACCATTCATTCAACAACAAAAAAAGTCATAACACAACAAAAAAATCACAAAGCTGTGTTAAAATTGTGAAATTACCAATAAAAAAATTATTAGTATTAAAATAAAAGGTCAAAACACAACAAAAAAATCACAAAGCTGTGTTAAAATTGTGATATTACCGATAAAAAAATCATTAGTATTTTTTTTTCGCTCGACAAGGATTATCAGGTCCATATCAGATTCGATCCTTGTCTTGCGAAAAAAAATACTAATAATTAATATATATCAATAGATACAAATGCTTTATATATCAGTAATGTCAATTAAGATCATAAATGTCTGTAGAAATGAAATGATATAATAATTAAGAACAGGGTGGAGTAGAATGTCACTATAGATTTATCCCGGGGCACACACAACTTTGTTGATTTCTTAAATAAATTCTGATATCTTCCACATTCTATTGCTAAATTCCTCATGCGCGTAAAATGTAAACTCTCACTTATAACCTACAACAATGGCTACGATACATGAAAAAAACTGTGAAGCAAAGGATCTGAGACCATAATAGCATAAGAACATTCTATTCCAAATTTGTTTTCTAAACTGTTCATTGTAATTATAGACAATAATAACGATACAACATGATTAGAACATTCTATGCTATATTTGTTGAAAACTTTCTGAAGCGAAATGTGTTGTGCCAATTTTAGAGGCTAATGGCTACGATATACTCTGAACATTGCAAATCTTGTTTTTGGAAAAAAATCTAGATCAAAGTTCTTTTTGTCCATTTTAAACAATAATAAACTTACTAAATCAGTAATAATTCTGTTATCACTTAACATTTCAGCTATATATGAAGCACCTATAGGTCCTATTTCATTATCTGTCATATCCAGGATCTGGACAGTCGGATTCTCCTATGTGGATTAAGAAAAGAAAGTAAAACCAATTAATAACAAAAATAAATAATTATATAGGGAGACTAAATTTAAGAACAGTATTAACAGATGTGTCAAACACATGTTGCGTTGTGTTGTTTGTTTTGTTTGTCTTCGTCTTATGTCTTGTGTATCCAATGTTACCAGCTTCTCTGAATTGTTCCTTCTTGATTGCCCCGTCGGTTTTCTTTAACGTTTATTTACTTGGCTTGCTTGCTCCCAAAATCTTTTAAATTATTTGAGTTTCCACTAGTTTGATTATGAGTGTACTTGATGAAGGTTATTCCAGAAACACGTTGTGTGTGCTAAATTAGATATCTACGTTTTCAATACTACAATACAAATTTAAGTACAAAGCAATATAAAAAATAATCAGTGTCATAATGGAATATGGTAGGAAATAATAGAGGCAGAGTTCCCATAAGTTGTATTTTTCTTAGATGTGGTTTTGATAGACGAAATTTATCTAGCCGATGAAAAAGCGACAAAAATACTAATGGAATTTCTTAATTCATGACTTAGCACCGCGTATGTAGCAATGCAACACGACGGGTGTATCAGTGGAGCAGGATCTATGTACCAATCTGGAACACCTGAGTTCACCTCTGGTTTTAGTGGGGCTGTCGTTGCTCAATCTTTAGTTTTCTATGTAGTGTATTACAGATCATTGTTTCCCATCTTGTCTTTTTTCATGTGTTGTTTGTCGTTCTTCGATTAACGGTTTATGATTACCCCTCTTGACTCTTCATCTCTTCTATAATTGTGAAGTTCTTCATAATGGTTAATACCTATACGATATTTTATCGAAGATACAAAGATTAAGGGCTATTTATTAAATAATAATAATGATAATCCTTTACGCAACTAAAATGTCTCGGTTTCAGATGGATTAATTTTATATCTTAGCTAATAGATAATAATAATATTACATCTATACCTCCTTTAATCTAATCTTAACCCACGGTATAAGTCAGCAATTTATAATTAAATGTTTGTTTGGTCTTGTATTTTTTTTTATCCATGTATCCACTAAGATATAATAAAAACCATCACGCATGGGGTCACCTGGCAGGTCATGTGCAGTAGGGTAATACCATGCAGTACTGCCTAGTATCTTTAGTGCTGGTAATGCCAGCATAGTAATTTAATAAAAAGAACAGTATTGTAACTATAATACATGTAGTGATAATCACATTGGTACCAGTATTATAGCGAAAATAGTAGTACTACCAGATACTTTATAACCAGTATTATTCAAACAATACTGGTAATACAAATTATGCTGGTATTGTTGAAAATACTGGAATTACTAGTAGTGTGTCTTTACAAGACCGACCATACCAGTATTTTCCACTGCCTGCAATACTCCTATTACCAGTATTGTCCGTACAAGAACGGTATGGAAATTTGCACTAATATGGTATACAATACTGTTAGTTCCAGTATGGCGGTTGTATTCTTCACTTTATCTAATAAAACTATAAATAATTTACAAACTATACTCACAAGAAGAGCCACAGCTATAGCTTTAGCACCATTAGAACACAGAGATCGATGTCTGACTGACACTCGTTTTGTAGACAGTTCTCTGATAAACGACGAGACCGGTATAATATTTAACATGTTACACATTCTTTTATACTGGTTCTCACAATAAGAAGCATGGTCGTGGGGAACTTTAGTCTCATGTTCATCTTCTGAAAGTATTACCATGAACATAAGCCAAGTCATTATGAGTGAGTGAGTGATTCTTGTTTAACGACAATTCAGCAATTTTTCAGCTATATCATGGCGAGGAAAGTTATGATAAAATGTTTTGTTATCTATACTATCTTTGTTTTCACAGACTTTCATTTCATTGAATTTCATAGATTTGTGCCTATAAAACCAGTTTAATCGCGCCACATTTTACCAAAATGCCTGTACCAAGCCAGGAAAGTGAGCAGTCATGTATTTGTGTGTTAGGGGGTCGATTTTGACTCTTTATACAATTTACTATTGGATTTTTAGAACAGTTCCGACAGTGTGATAGTTTTGTATTTCATTATGTTAGATAAAGTAATGAGATAAGCAATATCCTGTGTAATAATTACCTGAAAATCACGGATATATTGTAAATAATGGATAAAAAAGTCAATAAATCCCATGTATTTACTTCAAAATAAAAATCCAATTTCCGTTCTATACGTTGAACTACTAATCCTTGTATGTTACATTCAGCTAATCTATTACATACAACGCTTAATTAAAAATCATTAAATAAAACATGTCACAAACAATAAAATAAAAGCAAAACCAGCAAGTGCACACTCTGTATGATTCCAATTCCATTTAATATAACTGTTTATGTGAAAACTTATGCACACGACTATTTCTAAACTGACTAGCTGCAGAAAGACAATCCTTTGACTACGAGCGTATCCAATGAATCCAGAAACGTGTCGTGTGCAATAAATTAGATATCTACATTTTTATTAAGTGTGACGATTTCGCGGTTATCAAAGGTACTAACCAAGTCTAAAGAGGCAGGATCTGACTTGCAGTACACGCACACCCAAATAAACAAAACAAACCAAAAATAAATGAGTGTCGAATAAGAATTATATTCCATATTCCATATTGTTTTTTCAGTGGTGAACTCGATTTCAATTTATTTGACTAAAATTTATAAATATTTTGTCAGATTTAACTTTATTTATTCCTTGATGTTATAATGAAATATCAGAATTGCATAACAAGACAGATTCGTCATCAGTGCCGAAAATAACGATTAACTTGAAACTGCGAATTCCATTCGAAACAATAATAAGAGATGTAATGAAACAGACTTACACAATGTGAATCATACCAAACTCAGTGATTGTGAAAGAAAAATAAACTAACCGTGACATCAAGTGTGCAGTACAACAATAACCATGACAACCAACAATTATGTAGATAATTACATGGACAGAAAATGTGAAGTAAGCACCAACATGGACAGCAATAAAATGAAAAAAAAACATTACACACCGTCAGTAAGTGTGCAATAAGAAGTGTCATGGACAACAAGTCCGCATAGAACCAATAAGCTGGATAGCAAGTGCAAAGAAAAGCAATAAGCTGTTCATGAGTGTGGATAAAGGCTATAACTTGAGAACAAATGTGATGATTTATCTGCTTAAAGATGTCATTAATAATTTGTCTCATGTATAATATATTGCTGGATAATTGTTTTCATGGAATGACAGTAGTCGTCTCACGCTCGATTTTGTCAATGTTTATTTCAATCTTTTCCACTTGTCTGTTGTATCGCGTACTCTGTCAAGAGTAAGAAAAACACAATTGGGTTTTGTGAAACTATTGAGAATTATCGTGGCGTTTGTTATAATCTCCTTCACACATAAGTAACCATAACCGATTTTGGCTAACATGTGTAGGCTATTTAGTGTACTCCCTAATACTTCTGATTTATTAGCTTTCTGATCTATTGACCAGAGATTATTCTACAAACGTGTCGTGTGCACTAAATTAGATATCTACATGTTGGTTACTTTTTCTGTCGCCATTGACTTTGGTAATAGGATATATGTGTAGATTACAATGACAAAAGACATTTTGTCTGAATTATTTTGGTTCCTGACTATGTGTGTATTTACTGTTAAGGAACTAATTGAATTTCTGAGCAGGGAAAAATATGAGGTAGACAAAATACAAGTGGTATAAAAAGGGTAGTATTGAGTTTACCACGCAGAAAACAGTTGTCCACCTTACACACCTTAGTAAGTAATCATATGCAGTACTTACATATGTTAATGTTGGCCAGACTAGCATACGATCACGTCTAAGGAGGCAAAAAAAAAAACCCGAAACAATTAAAAATATATATCGAAAAATAAGCTTTGAGATAATCGATAAGTGCAATTTCGATGTCGACCATGATTTACTCAAAAGCATTCCTTATATTTAAAGATTGTTAAACTATTAATATTATGGCTTTGACTAATTTTTTAGATTTTTCAATTTATATATATATTAAAAATTGAAACATAGAACACAGTGAAAAGACCTGTTTTCAAATACAACATCCCCTATGATTTGTGCAACCATCACAAAAAAGCCAATAGAAAATATTTGAAATTGATCCCGATCACCCATAATAGCAATAATTTCAATACTATTTTCTCTTCCAACAGAAGACTTTCTAGATGCAAGTCCGGGAGAAGGGGAACAACTCTCTAGCGATGTCGTGACAAAACTTTCTTCAAAATCTTTAGGTGTTTCCTTTGTTTCTCCTTTTGAAGAAGTATCAAGATATACCGAGTCTCCATCAGTAGATGAGTCTTGTAAATGAAAATGTAAAAAGGAAATATGCAATATAGATACGTGTTGTTTACAATAAATTAGCATATGCATGTTCATGCTGAAGTTACCACGAGGGTGATGAACTTCTGTCCGTTCCGAAACACCTCAGTTCACTTCCGGTTTTTAGTGGGGTTCTTGTTATCCAATCTTCAATGTAGTGTTTTGTTGCTCATTGTTTGTATTTTTGTCCTTATTCCTTTGATCATTGTATTGTCTGTACTTTTCGATTTACGGTTTCTGAGTATCCATTAAGAAACACAGTATACGGTCTGCTCGACTAAACGTCTGAATTGAATAACACTATGGTATGAAATAACTGTGGATACAGAATTAGTAATAGTATAATGTAACTTAGCGTGCTGGTAAATTAAAAGTAGAGATGGCTCAATATTAGTTGTACTTGATTTGAGATAATAAACAAGTTTCACTTATGCATACGATAAATAATTGTTAGAGAAAACCGAAGAGGCAATCAAGAATTGATAATTCAGAAACACAGACAACATTAGGCACAACTAAATAAAATAACTGAAAACAAAATAAATGATCAACACGGATCCCAACAACGGACTGGGATGACTGGGAATTGGAGAGTTGTTTGAACCAAGGTGCTCGTGAAGGGTAAACGTACATACCATCGTAGTCATAATCATCATGAAACTCATCAAACAAGTCCGTCATTGACGTGTTCGTCCTAAATGATTCACATCCATATTCACTGTCTATGAGGGATTCGCTTCTCCTTCCGGTCCGTCGCCTTTGTATGACTGCACGGTTAGCTTTTCGACTAGCCACCTTTGCTTTGTTTCTATACTTGACGGCCATGACATATGGCGAAGCTGTTTGTGGTCTTTTGATATGATTTCTGCTGTCATACTGAAATATAATGTAGAATTACGGTTAGGGTTATGGTGTTTATCGCCACTTTTAACAATATTTCAGTTATATCGTGGCGGTCAGTGTTATTGGTGGAGAAAACCGGAGTACCCAGAGAAAACCACTGACCCGCCGCAGGTCACTTACGAACCTTATCACATAATAATCGTATCGAGTACACCTCGCATGAGCGGATTCGAACTCAAAACGTTACGAAATAGAATGTCAAATACACATTTGTTACGAAATGAAGATCAAACCTCACAGTTATAAGAAGAGTTTGAAGATACTAAAGCGGTAATCAGAATCCATGAGACTAGCGAGTACGAGGAATATACCAAAGGGCTAATCAGAATCCATTAGACTAGCGAGTACGAGGAAGATACCAAAGGGGTAATCAGAATCCATTAGACTAGCGAGTACGAGGAAGATACCAAAAGGGTAATCAGAATCCATTAGACTTGTGAGTACGAGGAAGATACCAAAGGGGTAATCAGAATCCATAAGACTTGTGAGTACGAGGAAGATACCAAAGGGGTAATCAGAATCCATGAGACTAGCGAGTACGAGGAAGATACCAAATGGGTAATCAGACTCCATAAGACTTGTGAGTACGAGGAAGATACCAAATGGGTAATCAGAATCCATAAGACTAGCGAGTACGAGGAAGATACCAAAAGGGTAATCAGAATCCATAAGACTTGTGAGTACGAGGAAGATACCAAAGGGGTAATCAGAATCCATAAGACTTGTGAGTACGAGGAAGATACCAAAGGGGTAATCAGAATCCATGAGACTAGCGAGTACGAGGAAGATACCAAATGGGTAATCAGACTCCATAAGACTTGTGAGTACGAGGAAGATACCAAATGGGTAATCAGACTCCATAAGACTTGTGAGTACGAGGAAGATACCAAAGTGGTAATCAGACTCCATAAGACTTGTGAGTACAAGTTGTCTACTCATACTCCAACACCGTCCAATCAGAACACTGTATTTATTGAATTTGAAGTTTTGATTGGATGGTTTTTTTTTGCGCATGACTATGAGTAAAATAGAAATCAGGCACAATGATTTTGTGGCGGAGGAAATTGGAGTCCCTGAAGAAAACCATTGTTTCTCTACATGTATCTGACAAACTTGATCACATTGAGTGTATAGAATCAAATTCCCAAATGATAATAACCAATAATGACAAAACAAAGCATACAATCATAGCTCGATAAGACAGGACAATGACAATTAAACAAGATCACACAAACATATAGATTAAAACTAATAATATCTGATCTGAAATCATTGCCGACAAACAATCAAAGCCATTGGTAATCAGCTTGGAAATTAAAGTAAATACTTTAAAATGAACTAAATTACATATTTAAGTTAGAATGGACATTATTATATTGTAGTCAAGACATGTACTTGTCACATAATATTAGAAGGAAAATATCAATATTGTTAAACTGGACCAGAAGATAATGAAATACGACTTGATTAACAATAGCATGATTTTGTAACAATTGACAGAAAAATGAAGTACAAAATGTTCTTATCATTATATGTTCAATGTACGTAAAGCAACATTTACATTGCTGAAACACAGAGTACTGGTGGTGGCGGTTCACAGGGCCAAACTAACAGAGCTGTCTAGCACGTTCCAAGGCTGGGGATGAGTGATTCCTTATCGATGTGGAGTTGTCAGGTTATAAAATGGAATATCTGACCTTGAACCATAATGGGTGCCATGTTAGGAAGAGTTATGCTCCTTACTCTTAAGGCAGTACCATACACTTCAGGTAAAATTTGATCTGCTAGTTTAATTTTCTTATTTTTTCGGCAGTGTGTAATAAATATCAAAATTTGAACAAATTCCAACCAACAGACTCAGAGCTATAAATTCACTAGCCACATAGCAGCTTTTATCTCTGTGGATTTGATCACCGAGGTGCTTGAAATCTGTATACAAACATCATATGATCAAAACGTTCAACTGATTTTAAAGAGTTATATCCCTGTAGTGTATGGTACCGTTTATGTAGATTTCGAAGATGATTGTAGTTGCTACAAAAGGCAAATTATTTTTCCTCACTATCCAACTCCCCGGGCAGTCAAAAATCATTGTCCTGGATTGTCCTATCCCTCCGTCATATCTCTATGATTTTTAGATGATGTTGAACTATTTTTTCTCGTCCTGATTATGAGTGGAATATTTGCAGCTGAACGTTAATTAACCGACAATCAGTCACAATTTGAAAAAAAAAGAAAAAAGTGTGATACTGCAAAACTAATTTATGATAAAAATAATTATAAAGAAGAAACCATAATTTATAATTGAAAAAGGAACGACGACTCTGTATTCTGTAAACACAAATATTTACCATTTTAAATCAAAGACTTTATCCGGGACATCTGAATATCAATCACGTGACGACGATTAAGCACATCATAGAATAGTACTAGCAGAAATATAATTTACGATATCATCATACATAATTCCAAGACTCAAGTCTACATTAATATTTCAAACAAAGTTCATGATATTGGCGATTTTCCATTCTAAGTATAACCAGCCAATGAGAGGCACGGACACGTTCAACAAACAAAGATTTTTTTATTGTATACTTGTATCGTATTATGTTGCATGCCTTCAACCCTCAGGGGTAAAATTTTGCACAATCAACAAAATCATAATATCTCCAATAATAAAATTACAAAAAATAATATAATTGGTTTTTAGGTTAGTTTAGTTCACAATAGTGAACAATAGTTCTGACAACAAAACAAATTATCTACAACAATATGTTTGAAGGAGAATAATAATTGTTTCTTTAATAAATAACTAATAGTAAATGAATTATCAATATTATGAAAAGAAAGTATAAACAATGATGGTCAACAACTTCACAAACACCAACAAAACGAACAACCGCCTCTCACCTCAAATCTATATATAGGAACGACCACGACATATGACATTGGAAATCCAGATCCTGGCTTAGGACAGGCACATAAATATGGCGGGATTAAACCAGTTAATGTGACTCAGATCCCCCTCTTGGAGTTGGATTGCCAACGGCAATACAGATAGGAACAAACGATAGAAAAACTACACAGATTCGTTTCCACTAAAAAAAAAACAACAATAATATGCTATCCCTCAAATGAATGACAGCATAAATATGGACAGTCCAATAGCAGGGTCCATAAATGATCGTAGTTAACTGACTACTACTACATGTAGGAAGGTAGAATATGTTGGTTGAATTTATACCATACTCTTATAACATAACATATAACTGATACTTTTAACACATTTAATATCAATTAGAAAAAGACATTTAATGAAATTAATGGTCTTCGCAGGAAACTTGAATAAATGTCACCAATTTGTTGGAATCAAATATTGAACATAAAATAGTAATATAATATGGAATGAAATATAAAGTTACTGATTTAATTGCTAGTTGGACATATGATATGTCTTTGGTTCAGTCATTTAATCGCAAAAAAATGGCGAAAATCTAAACAAACGGATTTATGATGAAACCAATATACAGATGCGTTGTACAATATATATAACATAGTCTAAAATATATATAACATAGTCTAACATATATATAACATAGTCTAAAATATATATAACATAGTCTAAAATATATATAACATAGTCTAAAATATATATAACATAGTCTAAAATATATATAACATAGTCTAAAATATATACAAAATATATAAAAGTCTCGTCAAAATTAAAAAAATATATATATGTTCAACCTTTATAAAACACACACATGTATCGGTGGTGAAAGTATTAGTCTGTTCGCCTCGAATATGGTAGATCGTGGGTTCGGACCGCTGTCGGATCAAACCAAGGACTATGTAATTGGTATTTGTTGCTTCTCTGCTAAGCACTCAGCATTAAGGAGAAAGAGCAAGGACTGGTTGGCTCGGAATCAGGATAATGTGTCCGAGTGGAGCAACATGTCTATCCGCGGAATGTGGGTTTCAATGAGCTAACGCTATAAAATTCCAACTAAGCATGTTATTCTAGTGCAAAGCGTACACCATCATCTCATCGAATGCAACTTTCTGTCGCTATGATATAGCTGAAAAAAGTCCTCATTCGGTATTAAATAATAATCACTCACCCACATTAGAACATAGACACAATTTTTAAAAATGAAGCAGTACTTACATTGAAATTTAGGTGAATATCATCCTTCACTTTATAATTCGGAAATTTAATTCCATTTTCAAATTCTCCAAAGTCAGTCGTGAAATATTCGGAGTATTCTAGAAAGTCAAATTTCTCTTGAATTGAATCGGGTTCCATTTATTTTTATATGTGTTAACATTTCAACTTACTAAGTAATAATTAAACAAGTGATTTAAAATGATTTGCTCGTATCTGTGAAAATACAGCTATATATGAAGTGGCTTAGGAATAAAAACATTATTTTACATGATTTAATTTTTGTCAATATTTCTTTCAATATTGATTGTAACACAATGAGATATATTAATAAATCATAGTAGAAGGTGTTATTCGATTCCATTACTTGTAGGTGATAATCCGGGGTTCATGGCGTAGTATTTTTATTTTTTAGCAAATGTTTAGACTAATTCATAGTTTATCTATAAAAGACGTACATGTATAAATACAGCAAACATTTTCACCGGAATTTTATCAATCGATATCAAATTATGTTTTTCCTTGCTTCTAACGTTACCCAATGGAAAACCCCAGATTTTAACGTTGTGTGACGTCTACATTATCCATGTCTTTAATACCCCTATGCTATTTATTGATTAATTAAAAGAAGAACTAATAGACGAACAAAAGGAAATTGACAAGGATTTTTTCGATGAAGTTCAGCAGTAAATAGACCGGAAGTGAATAACTATACATGTGGGAAAACAGAACATTAATAAAATTGGTTTTAATGATGTTCAATTTCCGTTACATTTATCTAATGTCGGTAAGTGGTCCAATCAATCTTAATAAACTAATAAAATGGCCTCATTGTCATGTCCTGTATATACATTACAATACTACTTAATTTACATTAGTTTCTGACGTCATTCCACCACTGTTTGAACAGTGGAATTTTTCTGAATGAACGAATGTAATATGTCGTAGTAACCATTGCATGATGAAATATGTTAGAATTGGAAATATGTTAATGGTGGTGCTCGCTTCGAGTGCGGTAGATCGTGAGTTCGCGGCCCGTTCAAACTAAAGACTATAAAATTGATAGTTGTTGCGTCTCCGCTAAGCACACAGCATTAAGGAGAAAGAGCAAAGACTGGGTGCTCGGAATCAGAATAATGTGGGCCGAAATGTTTATCCACGGACAGTTGTTTCAGAGAGCTAGCACTATAAAAATACAACAAAGTGTGTTGGTCTAGAACAAAGAGAACCCCAATCATCATCTCATTGAAAATTAACATGTTCTCGCCATGATATAGCTGGAAAATGGCCGAGTTATGTTTACACAACAATCACTCACTTAATTTATGTCAAAATAAATACGTTGGTTTTTATACATTCAAATTCTGCCACAATATTTTGTCAAAACAGATTTGTTCTCTACATCTAATTCTCGAATGAGAACGGTCATGGGTACGATCTCCGATCGTGTCAAACCAAAGACTATAAAATTTGTTCTTTCTGCTTCTCCTGGCTCGGAGTCAGAATAATGTGTCCGGTCGTAGAGTGACATGTTTACATGCAAACTTAGTCCATCATCACATCAAAAAATAACTTGCTCTTCCGATTAAGCTGAACCATAACTCTTTCAGTGTAAAAGAGTCTTTCCTCGTACCTATCTGATTCACCACTCTCGCTCTTTACTACTAATTGATGTATGCTTAGCCGAGAAGCATCAATTTGGATTGACCCGATATGGTATCGAACATATGATCAATAACACAAGAGCAGTGCCGGATTTAGGACAAATGAGGCCTTGTGCCAGTTAAGTTATTAGGCCCCTCCCTTACTTGGACCCTGAAGGAGATATACCCGGTCGGCCTATACAGGCAGTCAGGCATACATGCTCAGGGATGCCTTCAAATTTAAAATTGCACCACATAAGCAAAAATCTATGGTAAAAAAAAAATTGGCAGGAAAATGGGCCCCCTGGCCAACGGGGACCTGTGGTAAATCCGGCACTGAACAAGAGGGAGAACGCTACCCATTACATCATCGAGGCAGTAATAATGAATGGTAAATCTGGCACTGCACAAGAGGGAGAACGCTACCCATTACATCATCGAGGCAGTAATAATGAATGGTAAATCTGGCACTG
>MJUT01043086.1:103158-134467 GCA_002080005.1 Gigantidas platifrons
CATCGAGGCAGTAATAATGAATGGTAAATCCGGCACTGAACAAGAGGGAGAACGCTACCCATTACATCATCGAGGCAGTAATAATGAATGGTAAATCCGGCACTGAACAAGAGGGAGAACGCTACCCATTACATCATCGAGGCAGTAATAATGAATGTCAATATTATTCCCGTACAACGATGAATACATGTATATGTAATTACAAATGTATTTTTAACAGAAGAGCACAAAATAAATATCACCAATATTGGTCATGACCCATTTTGCTTCGGTTTTTGTTTGTTTTGAAAGTCCTTTGTTTAGATTGTATCTTTATTGTTGTTATTACTCAGGTCAAAGATTAAAAAGTGGCAAGTGACAACATCTGGAGGGGAAAAATATTCATAGCCATATTAGTTTCATTTAAATCTTTATTTCGATTCTGATTATTAGCAAACGCCATAAAACATTGAAGAGGGTATACAAACAATTGTATTTCGGTACATAAAGTCCTTCTACGATTTTGAACTACGTTTTAGATTTTTTTTTATCGTCAACCGTTAGATGAGAGAGTTTTCGGGTTTCGAGTTTACAAATATCAAACGACCACGATTACATAATTAAATAATCTTTAATCCTAATGCCTATATAATTGAAATATAATCCGCAAGTTATTTAAATGTCTAACTACCCAAAAGTGTTAACACATTTTAGCTGAAGTCAACCACACGATATTTAAGAATATGACCGATTAAACAATGGCGAAAGACTTGCATCGATGTAAGATCTCGCAACAACGAGACATGATTCTTTCTATGAATATGATTTTTCATAATATATGTATATTTACACGTGTAAAAGGTGTTTATGTTCCTTAATTAGCGATACAATTTTGCATTAAGTAATAAGTTCGTTTATGTTATCTGATGTGCAAGGAATAATTTCTTTGATTGAAAGAGGAATTACCCGTAATACGGGGACTTAGTAGAAAAGTATGCAGCTCAAAATATTTTGATTATAACTATTGAAATATCAAAGGATAATTATGTGGAAATTATATCTTAATTCTCATATAAGCTTAAAACAAAAAAGACTTACATACCAGAATACGAATCAGAAAATGAAAAAAAAAAATAAAAGCAGAAATATTAATTGGCAACTCACAAATCATAATCCACACAGAAAAAAATTGAAATATGAAATATACAGAGTCTAATGATCGAAAACAGACCCCAAAGAAAAGTCGAAAGATTCCCCAATAGTCCCACCCAGTGCTACTTATTTTCATTTACATTCCTGCTGTTTAATTGAGCAATCTATCAGACCAAAAAATAAAATAAAAAATACAATACGTGTGCAAACCGTGCTTTATACCGACAAGTCAGAATCTCTCTCTTTTAATAGTTAATATAAAGGATAAATGCACAAACCCAAGTTTTGAAGCCAGAACGTGATCGGTTAGTTTTACTAACAGTCAAATTTGTCTGAATTATCAAAAAACCACCCTACCGCAAAGTTTGAACTAGATGTTTACCACCTTATATATGGCGTACATGATGATGTTGTCAGTGAAGACCAGGAGAATGACTTCCTGTTGTGACCGAAGAAGATACTATTATATCATGTTATACTTGACAATATAAACAAAAACACAGTGTATAAAAATGGTTCAGAATTCATTGAATATTATATTAGTGAGTGATTATTATTTAACGCCAAATGAGCACTTTTAAAGATATACGAAAATGATGTTGATGTCCGCTTGGTACTAGACCAACACGCTTAACTACATCTTTATATTGCTAGCCCACTGAAACAACAGTCAGCGGGTAGACATGTCACTCCACTCGGACACATTATCCTGATTCAAAGTACATGTATCTGCTCTTTTTCCTAAATGCTGCGTGCTTAGTGGAGAAGCAGCAAATACCAATTTTATAGTCTTTGGTTTGACCCGATCGGGGCTCGAACCCACAATCTTCCGCACTCGAGGCGAGCTCGCTAACCATTACATAAACCGATGGGTCTGAAATTATATAGCAGTATATTTATTGGACGAAATGTAATATTTACTAAATTGCATGTACTAGAATTCTAGTATCTTTCGTTTCCGTTCAACTTTCGATTGTTAATACTATTCGTTGATACCTATATATGTATTATGCGTTATATTTTTCCACTTTTAATTCTAGAGTTATACTATTACAAATTTCTCATTAAGTATAAGAGAAATACATAAATATTCAAGGAAAACAATTCTCCTTACCTCAGAAATTCGTGAAACGCGTGAAATTGGTGTTCTAGCCGCAGATATTTGTTCTGCTATATCCATTAATTAACGATTCCCTAACTATTTATTCCGTTACTGTGCCTTATATACAATATATTGTAATGCACATATCAAACATTGTACCATATATAAAGTTTAGGAATTACGGGTTCTTAAATTTCAACTTGATTGTTTTGAATTTGTTAAGAGGCACTTTTCAAATCGTTTTAATGATATAATCTGCCCTTACCTTAAACATTTAAATAGTTCATTGTCTTATATCATTGTTTAATACTGCACTTCAATAACAAGTTAGATACTTTATTTATTTTACCACTGTTTTTAAATTATATGCTTAGTCTACTGAAATATTGATTATTGTTGAAAGTGGCGTTAAACACCCTAACCATGACCCTGTTAAGTCTAATACATATTTGTTTCTTGTTAAGGTTTGACAAAGAAAAAGAATATGATAAACAATTTGTTTTCTTGGTAATGACTTGACATCTTAAGCAACATAAAATTCAAGAATGTTGTTTTATACTTGAATAAACTGAAGACATCGTTTAGATATCAACGGAAAAGTTAGCAATTCTTGATTAAACGGTTGATATTCAGTTTCAAGTTTAACTAACGTCTGCCAGTGGTATTATATAAATAACATATATTTGAGAGAGAGTATATTGTAACCCCGAAAAATCATTGTCAACCAAGGCGAAGCAAACTTCTCTGATGATGAACTAGCAGTATCAATTCATAGAAGGTGTAACCAACAGAACAAGTTCATGGAAGACGAACCATCAATATAAAGTGCACGGAACATGATTAACCAACAGTGCAAGTTCATGGTAGAAGAACTAATATCATAAATACATTGAAGACGAACTACATGTAACAATTCAAAAGACATAACTGATGTTGTGAATTCGAATCTCGATCAGGGCGAAGTGTACAACCTTATGTTATAATGTCTGTCAGTGACTTGCGACAGGTCGGTGGTTTTATCCTGGTACTCCGGTTTCCTCCACCAATAAAACTGACCGCCATGATATGACTGAAATATTGTTGAAAGTGGCATTAAACACCATCAAACAAACCAACAAAATTAATTGGATGGTTTATGAGTTACGTGTTTCTGGATTGCCCATTGATTGTCCCTTCGGATTTCTCTAACATTTAGTTAACCCCATTGTCAATATTGTAGGTTTCCGTTATTGGTGGAGGAGACTGACTAATTATCACATGAAAACGTTATATCGAAAACATTAGCAATTTTTGTTAAACCACTAACTAAATGTGTGTATTCTGACAGTGTGCTATTTCTATTTTATTTTATCAATAAAGTTCAAAAACATTTTAGGAAAAATATTATAATAGTAATTAATCATGATGTCAAAAAAAATCTATGAAAAATATAAGTTTATAATTCATCTAGAATATTTTCCACCTCATAATATATGTCCATTCTAAATTATGACCTTTTATTTAGTATTTTCTAATTTTTCAATGCATTTTTAAATCTCCTTTCAGAAATTTAAATTATTCATTAATGAACCAGGATCAAATTTAAATGTCCTATATTCTTGATCAATACAACTGTATATTCAACTTGTTTATGGCTGTCATAATGCGGGAAAAAAAGAAGAAAAAAGGGAAAATAGGGGAAAAAAATGAATAAATGATAATGAAAATTGAAGAAAATATATCCTGATATCTATTTCAGTGATATTTTGAAACTCACAAAACAAAGTCCCAGCGAAAGCAAGTATGTGTTTAATAAAATATACTCGTATATAGGCAGATAAAAGTTTAAATGTAGGAAATGTTATTGAAATGTAGACATATGAATGGTTGAATGTAGATATGTTTATCTATTGTAGATTGATGGAAGGTTAAATATAGGAAATACTAATGAAATATAGGTAGATAAAAAGTTACATGTAGATAAATATATAAAAATCTAAATGGATGAAAGTTTAAATGTAGGACCTTTTATTAAAATTGTTGTACATAAAGTTCACAAAGTTAGCATTTACATTGTGACTCTACATGACCAAGATGTCAGTCATTTATTAAAAAAAATCCTGGAATATTATACTTGCGCAAAATTTATTAAATAATGTAGGTAAGAGGAGGGGAGCCTAATATATGTGATATTTGACTTTTGTTTTCTACTTGTTAGTTAACCCCGCCACGTTTTATTGAAGTGCCTGCACCAAGCCAAGAAAGTTAGAGGTCTTGTATATATATGTACTTTAGGGGTATCCATTTTGTCTCTTTCTACGATTGCGGTTTTCCCAGTTTTCCGGTTGTTGACTGATTTTATCTGTTTGCTGAATTATGAGTTTTGCCTTTCCCTTTGGAAGAGTGCTCGGAGTTCGATAATTTTGTTATTAGCCTTACGAATTATTAAATAATGATATGGATTTAGATGAACATGAGATACTGTATGATTTTACACTTATGACAAAAACAAAGTAAAGAAACACGTCTTTTATTGCTGTTCTACATTTCACAGTCAGAACAATGAACTAACTCATACCAGAAAAGGGACCGTCGTGGCCATAATTGTATGGTAGTTGGATTAACAACTACCTATGCAATCAGTCCCTATCACCACTAACGTTGTGAGTTCGAATCCCACTCATGGCGAGGTGTACTCGATACAACATTATGTAATAGAGTTTGTCAGTGACTTGCGGCAGGTCGCTGGTTTTCTCCGGGTACTCCGGTGGTTTTCTCCGGGTACTCCGGTGGTTTTCTCCGGGTACTCCGGTGGTTTCCTACAACAATAAAACTGACAGTCACGAAATAACTGAAATATTGTTGAAAGTATGTTATACACCATGACCCCTACCAGAAAATAAGTTTGAACCGACCCCTTTAGAAGTGTCCGCACATTATTATGTCACTGATAGAATGTATAATAATGTCTCCCCATGCTACGTAAATTAACAATATTTTACTCACATGTGTAAAACACTTGTCTCATCGCATCAGTTCACTAAGAAGGGAGGTTTAGGTCCATAATACTAGTCTAACCCCGCTACTTTTCATTGAAGTGCCAGTACCAAGCCAGTAAAGTGAGCGGTCATGTATCAGAGACATCGATTTTGACTTTTCTATGATTTCTATATTGGATTTGGGAACTGGTTCCGACAATATGGTATTGTTTATTTATCAATTTTTTTAATAAAGTACATTTGAACTTAAATTGTTTTTTAATCTTACCTCAGATTTTCCAGATCCTTGAGTTCTTGAAGCAGATAGTGGACGCGATAAAGCAATATCCATAACGTACAATAAAAACAAGAATAAACAGCAGTAGGTTTATTATGATGGATCATCCATTCTTTGAGAATAGACCTTTAAATCAAATATAGTTATTTCCCCTCATCCTTAAAACTGCCGTTTAAAGATGTCAGTTTCTGAGTGGCACACCATTTCACATGTCCTTTCCGTAGATATTAATTTCAATAGCTATTGAGTGTTCTGTTATATATAAGTATAAGTAAACTGTTATTGTGTAATTGTAAAAAAGTCACAGTGTTCGATCAATATTAACAAGATTTAAGACCTTATTATTGCTAAGTGGCTTAACCATAAACTAATTGACCTTTATATTAAATCTAGAAAGAGAGTCTTAAATGTATAAGAAATCCCCATATAATTAATGGCAAAGGCAAATAAAAGAACATAATAATAATTATAATATATTTCTTTCATGTAAAGATATTTAAGGTTTCTGTGACTTAGAACAAATCCCCAAATAATTAAAGGCAAAAACAAATAGGGGATAATGCTATGGTGTTTAACGCCACTTTCAACAATATTTTGGTTATATCGTGGCGGTCAGTTTTATTACTGGAGGAAACCGGACTACCCGGAGGAAACCACCGACCTGTCGCAAGTCACTGACAAACTTTATCACATAATGTTGTATCGAATACACCGCGCCTGAGTGGGATTCGAACTCACAGCATTAGTGGTGATATGCACTGATTGCATAGGTAGTTATAATTCAACAAGTAAAAGTATATAATTATAATATATTTCTTTCATGTAGAGATACATGTATTAAAGGTTTCTTTGAGAACATTATTTTATAAGGATTAAAATATGCTTTGGAATCGACACCCGGGATGGATTTATCATTTGCGGATGTAAATAAACATTCGAGAAAACCGAAACGGCAACCAATAATGGACAATCTAGAAACATGGGCAACATTGGCCACACAAGACGCGGAAAGAAGACAAACAAAACTAAAAACACACAACACAACACACACACAAAAAACAACACAAAACAAACATAAAAAGATGAGTAACGTCTAAAGTATTTGTGTCTCTGTTTAATCCTTAAAGGATGTGTGTGCTTGAAATTAAACTTCAATGGTGATACCACTATTTCCATCTTTTCTAAATATGAGTTTAGTGACCGTTTTAGTATTTGTATTAAGAATGTCCTTATTAAGAATGCATCCAATTGTGTTCTGATTGAAGTAGTTTTTTTGTCGGTTGGGTATAATATAAATAAGGGTAATAACAAAATTACCGAACACAGAGCAATCTTCCAAAGGGAAAGTCAAAACTCATAAATCAATAAACAGACAAAATCAGTCAACAACCGGGAAACTGGGAAACCGCAATGGCCCTGACTTGGTACAGAAATTTTTAAAGAAATGGTGGATTGAATCAGATTTTACGGAGCCAACCTCTCGCTTCCATTAACACATAGTTCATGGCACCTTTGGCCAAATGGCAGTTATGGACTGGTCTATCACCCCCAAAATATTAGATGGACCTTAGCGACCTCAGCTTCGCTTCGGTCCATATAATATTTAGGGGGTGACAAATAGATCTATAAACTACCATATGGCCTTCAGTGTCATGAACTATTTAAGATATAATAATCTTATCAGTTACACTAGTGTACTTATTACCTGTACTGTTACGACAGATAGCACAGGTAACACAGAAATCTTCGTGTAAGACGTAAAATGAAAACACTTGTCTCTGTTTCATTCTTTATTTTGATTCATATTTCGCTTGGAGAGAAAAGACTCCTTCTTACTGATCCTGATGTATTGGCAGCACGTATTAGTCATCTTGAAACCACGGTGAAGGACCAGGCTGAAACAATAAAACACTTGGTTGCACTGATTTCTAATACTGTACAACATGAATGTAAGTAATACAGACTTGGTTTGGGTTTATGGTATTTAACACCACTTTCAACAACATTTTAGCTATATCGTGGCGGTCAGTTTTATTGACGGAAGAAACCGGAGAATCCGGTGAAAACGACCAACCTTAATTATATAATGCTGTATCGAGTACACCTCGTCATGAACGGGACTCGAACTCACACTTTTAGTAGTTATTAATTCAACTACGATACGACCACCACCACAACTGCCCCTAATACACACTGAACTGTATATTTAAAGATATGATATTTAAAACTGGCCGGTCTCAATTTGGTATTCAGTGGGGGTAGGTACATTGTATCATGAGTGAGTGTGTGGTTGTCACTTGGTGGAGACGGTTTATATCTGAATCTTAATCCCCAACTGGCTTAGAAATAGGTTTTTGAGCAGACAATAATTTTGTTCTACCCGTGACAGGATTAATTTTAAGACGTATATAAATATTTAGTATTTACAAAGAATTTCAAATAACAATCAGGGGCTCTCGTGGTCGTGATCGTATGGTAGTTGGATTTACAACTACCTGTGCAATCAGTGCCAATCACCACTATTGTTTTGAGTTCGAATTCCGCTGATGGCGTGGTGTACTAGATACAACATTATATAAAGTGACGAAGGTGGTCAGTAACTTGCGACAGGTCTCTGGGTTTCTCCGGGTACTCCGGTAACTCTACCAGTAAAGCTGGTCGCCACGATATACTAGTATCTGAAACTTTGTTGAAAGTGGCATTTAACCCAAATAACATTCTAATCTAGTGGGGATATATATTGTATGGTTGTCACTTTTGTAGAATATATTTTATTTCCTTTTACCGTATGAAGAACAAGATTTTTTTTATATAGCGGATGCAGTCGAGTGGTGTAGAGCGCTTGACATAAGACCAAGCGACAGGGTTTGTAGTGTTTCAAAGGTGTGAGTTTTAAACAAAACATTTGTCAGTCGCTTGATATTATTTGCTTAGACTATGTACATGTATATCTGAACTTATTTAAGATAAATATATATTATCATGCATACATTTGATTATATGTACATGGGGGCCGTCGTGGCTGTGATCGTATGGTTGTTGGATTAACTACCTAAGTAATCAGTGTCTATCACCATTGATGTTGTGAGTTCGAATCTCGTTCAAGGCGAGGTGTACAACATTATGTGATAAAGTTTGTCAGTGACTTACGACAGGTATGTGGTTATCTCCGGTTTCCTCCACTAATAAAACTGACAGCCACGATATAACTGAATTATTGTTGAAAGTGGCGTTAAACACCATCAAACAAATAAACAAACAATGTACAATGTAAACGTATATCCCCACTTTTTTGTAATATATCTTTCTTGATAATTTGAAAATCAAAAAATATGAACGTTAGGGGACAACAGCTGAGGAACAGTAAAACGAATGTTTGTACATATAACATTTATCTCGTACACGAATAGATGAACAACACGGTTCTGATACATTCAAATGAACTCTTCGATTATGAAAAAAAAGAAGGTTATTTTACCTCTCGAAAACTTTAAAATGTTGATTGAAATTTATTAAAGAATGAAATGTAACCGGCCTCTTTTTTTTTAGATATATACTGTGGATTGTACGTACATTTTCATGATACGTTGAATTTTCATATATTGTTGAATAACGTTTTCCCCCCTTTAGGATAAATTTCCCACTGATTGAAATTATATCAAAATACTTACAAAGGAAAGACAACTCTTATATATCAAGGGAGGTAATATTTTACCAATATAAAAAATAATAATTTAGGCCATGCAAAGTTAATTACTTGGTTCTCAGGCCCTTTTTTGTCAAAATTGATGAGGGAGGGCGGCATTTTTTTTTATCCTTTTACTGCTGTAAAAAGTGATGAGGGAGGCATTTTTTCTTCTTTTTTTTGTGAAAAATATGGCAACGTATAAATCTTTTCATTACTTTATTGAAAATTTCAATTTTATTTCTTCCGATGGTGGCAGAAACATCACAAGTGGTTAATTTTTATGGAAACGTCCAATCCGCTGGTCCCAACGTACCATTTTATTTTATCTCCGTAAACAATTCCAATCAGGTACAAGCTTCGGAGAAGACCCCTATTATGTTTCCTGGTAAAACTGGCAAACATTTGTGCCGAATTTGCACAGAAACAATTGACATTTTGTTTAAATGTCAAACGGAAACACGTTTTTTATTTATACATTGTCATAACGATGCTTTAAATCTCATTTAAGCATGATGCGTTTTAAAGCGTTTCACCGACCACGCGATATAAGAGAAAAACGGATGCGGTTGTTTTTTCCGTACGGACAGCGCTACCGCATTTAAATTTTTTTTTTTACTATTTTTGCAAAAAAATCGGCAATGCGGCGACGAATTTCCACATGCGGGCGGGCCTGAGAACCAAGAAATTAACTTTGTATGGCCTTAGATGGCTGTTTGATCTTTATTATTATTATTATTATTATCATTATTATTATTATTGTTATTATTATTAATTTGCGATCTACTAAGTTAGTAGGTCATCAATGTTAAAATAAAGTCCAACAAACATGTAAATATTAATAGAATGCTATTTTTACATTTCACAAATAAACAGCCCATCGAGTATAGTACCACATTTATCAACAAAAAGTACTTCGATTATATATGTTTACTATCAACGTTTTTATTTGGGTTTGTTTTTATTGATTGACAAAGCCTTTAATATCTCTTGTACAAACAGATATATATTTCAGCTTTAGGATCAACATTTGTTCATTGGGGAAGAAGTGACTGTCCAGCTCAAAATACAGAACTAGTATATAAAGGTAGTATGTAATGTACTATGAGTATTGGTACTTTACCCTTACTCTTTTACTCAATAATTAACGACTATCAATTTTAACTTTTGGAGTATAAAGGTGGGAAAAGACGACCAACCTTCCCAAAATAATGAATGAATGAGCTTTATTCTCATTAACCGTGCATAGTTACAAAGAAGATAAATACAACATACACTGTATACACAAATTATATATGTCTAGAAACAAAAATATCTTTCCTAACCTAACTTTCCTTTCCTATGAGATACCTTCCCAGTCATTACTTTGCTAAATTTACACATTTTTTTTTCTAACCGGATCGGTAGTGTTATGGTTAGCATGCTCGCCTCGAGTGCAGTAGATTGTGGGTTCGAAACCTGGTCGGCTCAAACCAAAGGCTATACAATTGATATTCGTTGCCTCTCTGCTAAGCACGTAGCTTTAAGGAGAAAGAGCAAAAGTCAGAATAATGTGTCCGAGTGGGGCGACATATCTACCCGGGGACTTTTGGTTCAGCAAGCTAGCACTAAAAAATACAACTAAGCGTCTTGGTCTAGTACAAAGGACATAATCATTGAAAGTTATATAATAAAAACAACAACAAAAACACAATTTTTCTAGTACAACAATGTTTTGAGATGAAAACAATTGCTTTTTAACATGTGGTTGTATCGAATAGATTGTGGAAACCTTAGGAAACGGCCATTTAACTCTAAGGATGAGGGAAATATGTTCTCCTATATCTCCCATCCGAACCAGAATGTTTTCACAAATCTGCAGATTATTAGAAAGTTATACTCTCAATTATTTGTAATTTGTGTTGCTCTTGTTAGAACGGTTACCATTTTGCACGTCGTAAGGAAAATAACTTCTAAAAAAAATCTAAAAAAAAACTTTCAAAGTTTTTTTTATTTGCCCATTAAACGAAGAAATAACACTTTTACACGATCAGATATATTTAATAAGGGTTTTCGTTTGTCCACACAGGTAAGGACAGGGTCAAAAACGTGTTTATTTTAGTGTCAATTTTATTCCGTGCTGAACCATGGAATTGGAAAGGTACATGTGCTGAAAGAAGCCATTAAACAAGGCTGGAGATACAAGCAATCTCGGGCCCCTTTTTCGTAATTTTCGCTAAGACATGGTGTTGTTCCGATGTTTATTTTCAATAGTATACTTTTGTGCTTCCATGATTTTACATTGTTCACTTCTAGTTTGTGTATCTGTATCATCTCTTGATTTATATATTGTCTGTTATGATGTTTAACGCCACTTTCAAAAATATTTCAGTTATATCGTGGCGGTCAGTTTTATTGGTGGTGGAAACCGGAGGTCTCGGAGAAAACCAGCGACCTGTCGCAAGTTACTTACAAACTTGATCACATAATGTTGTATTTAGTAAACCTCGCATGAGCGGGATTCGAACTCGCAACGTAAGTGGCGATAGTCATTGATTGCATATGTAGTTATAAACCCAGATATATTGTCTTATAAACACACTTAACTACAATCAAGCAATCAAACAAGACATCATGAGGCACTTGACCCACCATTGAAAAACACATTCTAAATTTAGGTAGAAGAGATATGGTGAAATACATCTTCATCATACACTATGTACATTTTATTTTAGGCTATACTGGCGGAGGAGCTAGCAATGAAACAGGATCGTCTCCAGACTATGTATGTCTTCCAGAAGATCCAAAGTTAAAACCAACGACGGCACATGATTATGGTAGAATTTATGGAACAGAATATGACACCGACTTTTGGGGACATGGGGTAATTCACAATGACGTACCGTGTGCCGTATGTCGCAGTAAATTTACTTCTTCTTCAATAATGATCCCAGGCAAGGACGCGTGTTATGCTGGCTGGAAGGTAGAATATCACGGATATCTAGGATCTAGTCATCACTTAAGTACTTCCGGTTCTTCGTTAATATGTGTTGATGCTTCCCACGAAAATATTCCCGGAGGTGTGGCATATAGCGCTGGAAAGATTCTGGTAAATGTTGTAGCTAAATGTGGATCTCTTCAATGTCCGCCTTATATTAACGGTCAATCGTTTACATGCGTTGTTTGCTCCAAATAGCAAACTAAAGCATGCGCGATTTCATAGAACATAGTTTTCATCTAAGATGTTATTAAGTTAATAATGTTATTTCATAAACGCTTCGTGCGGACTAATGAAAATGTAGATATCAAATTTAGTACAAGCGAAAAGCGTTCCTGGAATAACCGTCATCAGGTACGCACAATATCGAAATATTGGAAAACCAAATAATTTCAAAGTGTTTGGGAGCAATAAAACCAAAGAGCCTAAACAGGATTGACAAAATCAGTCTATGGTCACCTATGTCTGAGGGAGGAGAACCTTAGTAAGGTCACCTATGTCTGAGGGAGGAGAACCTTAGTAAGGTCACCTATGTCTGAGGGAGGAGAACTTTAATTTTGATAATAATTACATTATTTAGAAACTGTAAATTTTAATAATCATATAGCTTTGCTTTTATTACTATATCAAAATACAATACATGTTCTGTTTGGTATTTGAGTGTTTACACAACAGTTAATACTGGCGATCCAATGTTCAATACATGTTCTGTTTGGTATTTGAGTGTTTACACAACAGTTATTACTGACGATCCAATGTTCAATACATGTTCTGTTTGGTATTTGAGTGTTTACACAACAGTTATTACTGACGATCCAATGTTCAATACATGTTCTGTTTGGTATTTGACGTGTTTACACAACAGTTATTACTGACGATCCAATGTTCAAAAAGGATTACCACTTCCATATTTAATTTACAATAATTTAATTTGATTTGAATACTGCAATCTGATTGGCTGATCCGCGTGGACAAAATGTTGGTTATATTTGATAACCTGGGTTGGTATTGTGACGTCATCAACATATTCATTCGCCAACGACAAATTCAAATAGTCACACGAAATAATCGTAATTAAAATCGAGGAATCATCAAATTTTGTTGCTAAAATTAAATTATAAGGAATATTGGAAATTTTTGAACAAGCTATAACCTGGTTTGGAGCAGTTTACGCTTTTCATAAACCTCGTCGCTTTTTATTATGCGCAAACTGTCCCAAACCAGGTTATATCATATAACCTGTTAAAAAATTTCAAATACTCCATAAATATATTCATATATATACCTATATGAATGTGTCGGAAAGATTTAATGATACTGGTTTAGTTTGGCGGTTTATGGTGTTTAACGACACTTTCAACAACATTTCAGTTATATCGTGGTGGTCAGTTTTACTGATGGAGGAAACCGGAGTACCCGGAGAAAATTACCAACCTGTCGTAAGTCACTGACAAACTTTATCACGATTTAAAGATACTGTTCCATCTCCCGGGACATAAAATACTTAGTTTTCTGGAGCGATTGATAACACACACTGCCAAAATGGGTGCCAACTGGTAGTACATATTCGCTGTTAGTACAGAATGCAAATAGGTGTCTTGTGTTTGTAGAAATCATTGAAGATCTTCGTCTATGTCGCCTGTGTCTCTGGAATGTCCACTTTTGATTGCTCGTTCGGTATTTTCTAACGTTTATTTGCAAGACAAAAACATCTTCCTGCACTATGACCGTCCAAATAATCTTAGTCTGTCACGGGAGCTTAGAACATTTTTGTACGATGTTGCTGATCTATGACTTGAAACAGTAACTAAGTTTTTTCGACGAACAATGTTTGACAGACTTTCTTGGAAGTTCTAAGGCTAAAGACGTAATGGTCACTACACAAAATTAAGCACCGCCCACTGACCTTTTGTAATTTTCCGTAATCTATCGTCTGCATCGTTATTTTTATGAATGGAAATCTAAGGCTAAAGACGTAATGGTCACTACACAAAATTAAGCACCGCCCACTGACCTGTAATTTTCTGCATTGTTTCGTAACTGCACGTTTATATATCGTCTGCATCGTTATTTTTATGAATGGAATTTTTCACCGGCCAGTATTAAAACCTATTAATCTTATTCTCTAGATTCCATATATGGCTCTGTATCTATCGTTATTTTTAGGAATGATTTTATCCAATCATAGGTCGTCAAATAAATGCAACGTCGTACAATATTAATTATCTCCCTTTCGTGACGTATTTTCATTGACCGTTTATAGCGCCCCCTCTATAGTAGTGCATGTATTCTGATTTATTAGATCTAAACTATAGTTCATATAATTCAAAAAGTGTGTTTTCGTGCGCACTAAATTTGATATCTACCTTTTTATTCTATTTTTCGGAAATAGGGGCAAATAAAAATTTACTTGAAGACTATATAGCGGCATCGTTCATATTTTGACATATGTAGTGCCTGCCCTATCTCCACATTTGACGTTTGTGTCTGTTTATCACCTATATTTCAAGCGAGATAACCAGTGCTAAAACCAGCAAACATGTTTTCAAAGCCTATGTTGCTCCTAGGTTGAAGACGTCTCTACAAAAATTCTATAGTCATAACTATTCCAGCATAGCATGATATGGAGATTACATTTCACAACTCATACATTATCATAGTGCTTGTCCTCCATACAGTGAATTTCTAGACAGAGTCCAACTGCTGACTCAAAAGCACAGGCACTTTTTTCCTTCAAAAAGTATATGCCCCCTCCTCTTCCTTGAAGTAAGGAAGAGGAGGGGACATATATTTTTTGAATGAAACAAGTACCTGTGCTCAAAAGGTACTCAAACAAGGCTACGTTGCTCCTAAGTTGAAGTCATCGCTACAAAAAATTACGATCATCACGATTCATGAAGTGGTTGACAGTTACGAAATATCAATATCTCAAATGACAATGGATATTTTACATTTTACGCAGATTTTTACGGTCGCCACCAAGATTTAACTAAACGATTACGGAATAGGTGTGTCACAAATGACCAAGGATACGTTCCGTTTGTCGTAATAAAAAAAGTTTGTTACAAGAGAAACCCGGTGGATGTCACAAGTGGAACAGTAACTGCTTACCCTTCCGGAGCACACGAGTTCGTCCCCAATTTAAAGTTGGTTCGTGCTGTTTATGTCGTCAAAATAACTACATGCATATTTTAGTTCCCTGTTGTGATGTCCTACACGATTTCCTCGTAAAAAATTATGTTCGATTCGTCTTGACTCCACATTAATTTTGTAGAAGTTAAATGTTTTATTTGTTATTTGTATTTATTCACGTGTATACTGGTGCCTAAGACTATTTATATATCACGTGATATTCATGTCGTTTAGCAGTCATACGATGGATGCCACTGGTGAAGCAATAACTGCCTGCCGTACCGTAGCACCTGGGTTCACCCTCGATTTAGAATGAGGTTCATGTTGCTCAGTATTTATTTTTCTATGTAGTATATTGTAGATCATTGTTTGTCTATTAGTCCTCTTATATTTAGCTATAGTCTTCGTTGATTTACGTCATCTGATTACCTCTTAGTCTTCGTTGATTTACGTCATCTGATTACCTCTTAGTCTTCGTTGATTTACGTCATCTGATTACCTCTTAGTCTTCGTTGATTTACGTCATCTGATTACCTCTTAGTCTTCGTTGATTTACGTCATCTGATTACCTCTTTGGTGTCTTTATATTTTTATTATTTTAACAAGGGGACGTCGTGGCCGTGATCGTATGGTAGTTGTATTTACAATTCCCTATGCAATGACTGCCTATCACCACTCAAGTTGTGAGCTTGCATCCCGATCATGGTGAGATGTACTCGATACAACATTATGTGATAAAGTTTGTCAGTGACTTGCGACAGGTCGGTGGTTTTCTCTGGTACTCCGGTTCCCTCCATCAATAAAACTGACGACCATGATATAACTGAAATATTGTTGAAAGTGTCGTTAAACTTCATAACCATAACTCTAACCCTATTTTAACCAGTATAAGATCATTTACACAAGTACTCATAATTTGCCATTCAAGATTGCTTTATTCCATTGTCATATTTAGGCATTTTGCGTAAAATTAATAAACAAGCTACAACCATGATATTTTTAATGTTAGAAACAATTTCCCCGAGTAATATAACTTGTGAAAAACAATAAAAATTAACAAATTAATATACATTATCAGGCTATGAAATAATATCGACTGATTACATAGTTTATGAAATTGCATTAGTAAAAGGGGAGGGTAGTAGAAACTCAATACTCATTGAAGATGCGACAAGTGAAGTGAAATCATTCATTAAAAAAAAAACCAAACAAACAAACAAACAAAAAAAACACAAAAAAACAAAAAACAAAACAAATAAAAACAAAAACAAAAGAAAAAACAAAGAAAGAAAAAAAAACCAAAACGTAATTTTATAAATAGCTCAAAACAATGAAAATGTTATGCCCGTTCATATTTGCTTCAAAATTGTAGCACTAAATTACATTTAATAACATCAATATGTACAAAAGGTATGACAAGATGTACTGTGAGCTAAAAAGAAAATGCTCACTTATGATACCCCCGCATATATGTTCCAGGTGTATAAAAACCAACTAGATCGGCAAACAGGAAGTAGGAATCTGACGGATCAAAAAACGCTTCCCACAATATGGCATACCTTTATGAAGCTTGTGACCAAATATCAGATTTCTGCCATCAATAGTTGCTGAGAAAAATGCGACGACAAATATCTTGGATGGACGGAAGGACAGACAGAAGGACAGGCGGAAGAACGGACAGAGGTAAAACAGTATACCCCCTCCTGTAGAGCGGGGGTAAAATAAACAAATGAAACGTTAGGGTATTAGTAATCATTAAACGGTGTGTTAATGATACATACATGTACACGTATATAATAGCACACGAACATAATATTTACAAAAAAGCTACATAGAACACAATTAAAATCACTAGGTTAAACACATTAGCTGTCAGTGAACATGCATCATCACTACCACGGTCGACAACCACTAGTCTAGTAGGTCTAGGTGATGATGTCATTGGTTGACTTCCTGTTTCTGTGGTTACTATGGTTTTCTGTGTTACCTCTGTTTTGACTGCCATGCTTTTTGTTGTTAGGTCTGGTGGTAGGGCAATATTTTGACAGAATTTTGGAGGAGGCTTTCTTTTTGCACATATTTCAAGACAGAACATTGGGGGGTAATCTGTAAAACATTCCTCTATATCAGGACAATTTGCAGGTCGATTTGGATTATCCATTCTACATTCTTCTGGTGGAGGGTATTCTCCATCACCATTTTCTTCCATTTCACATTTGCAAAAATAATACGTCCAGTCTTCTTCCCAGCCTAATAAAACAGCATAATAAAAATAAAAGTACTAATCGTAGGTAAATCTTTGATTTGATTTGATTTGATTTTTGGTGTTTTAACGCCACTTTCAACAATATTTCAGCTATATCATGGCGACCAGTTTTAGTGGTGGAGGAAGCCGGAGTACCCGGAGAGAACAACCGACCATGGGCAAGCAACTGGTAAACTCTATCACTTGGGGCTGCGAGTCGAGTGCACCCTTTTTGTAATTTACAAAGCCGGGCGCGAACCCACGCCGTATTGGTGATAGGCCTGTATGAGTTGTTAGATCCAACGACTTAACTCATTGAGCCACCCGGACCCCGGTAAATCTTTGAATAAGTAAAAACGTAGATATCTGAATTAGTCAAATGTTTATTTAAATAGTTTAGAGTTTAGGGTTATTGTGCTTAATTCTACTTTCAACAATATTTCAAATATTTCAATTCTATCATGACGGTAAGTTTTAATGGTGTAGGAAACCGAAGTACCCGGAGAAAACCACCGACCTGCCGCAAGTCTCTGACAAACTTTATCACATAATGTTGTATCGAGTACACCTCGCCTGAGCGGGGTTCAAACTCACAACTTTAGTGGTGATAGGCACTAATTGCATATGTAGTTGAAAATCCAACTACCATACGATCACGACCACGAAGACCTTTAAAAGTGTTTTAATAGGGATAGAATAATAATACAAATACTGTCATTATTATGTAAAACATGGGAACAAAATAGTAAATACTAAAACAACAAATGTGATGTCATCTGTACGTTTATCATACATATTCAAATTTATGTACTATTATACAAGTTTATTACACATCACAGTCTTGTAATGTGCTATCTTTATCATACATGACCTAGTTTTATATTAATCGTCATGTACAAGAAGAGGTTGAAGATACCAAAGGGGGCAATCAGAATCCGTATATCGAAGAAGAACAGACAACACAATGGACAAAACAAAAACCACAAATGGACAAACAACGATCTACAAAACATACATATAAAACTAAAGATTGACTAACACGAACACCACTAAAAACCGGGGATGAACTGGAAGGGTAACCAGTTCCTGCTCTCCACTAGTGGCAATTACCCGTCGTGTTAATCTAGTTCCAAACCCGGTGATAAGTCATGAATGAGGGAAGAACCGGGAAGGGTAAGCAGTTCCTGCTCCACATGTGGCATTTGTACTATTTATACTGTTCTATATTCATCATGCATACATACATTGAATGGACATTTTTTACTGTGATATTATATATCTACTTTTATATTTAAAGCTTGCATGTATCAGATTGTGCAAACTGGACTAAATTAAATGTATTTAAAACAAAATCATAATAAAGTACCATGGCCATTATTAAGTAGCAATGGGTTCTTTGTGTCGTTATTTAGACCCACACGGATTTCCACTTCCCATAATGCAACATGTCATCTGTCTCACTTCCTGTTTCATAACCTACACGAATCCAGAGGGAATTGAAACCATCAGAAAGTTGAGCGCTCAATATGCAGATGAATGTAAGAAGAAATATTGGTTAGTGACACACTGTTACAACAATGGTTCTGCGAGCATTTGTATAATATGATAATAGGTGTTACCTAACTTGAGACGATGTCCAATATTTTTTTTTAAACAATATTAACTCGGATATATGGACCTATAATATTTTTTCAAAGTAGACCGAGGGTGGATCCAGATTTTCTTAAAAGAGGGGGCAAATAGGGGGACCCAGACCCAAATCTGCCGCCGTTTTTTAAGTCCCGATGTAGGTACGAAATGACCAGGTTACGAAACGTCCGCATCCGATTTTCTGCACAGATTTAACCATGTATTGACTTCCGGTATGTCATTTCCGGTGCATGAAAATTTAGTCATTAGTAAATAGAAATAAATTGTCATTTCTACCATAGTTGGGACTTCGTCTCATATTAAATGTAGTTTTCATATTTCAACGTCCAACCATTGGTGTTCTTCCAAGAATATGTAATCACGCACGAGAAACCAACCATAGTTTGAAGTTATCGGTAAAATAACATTGAGGAGACGCCCAGAGAGTCCAGGTTGTTTTTATCTTATCATATTTTGTTAAAGATTTAAATAGCGTTCTTTATAATAACGCTGTTCGTCCGGTTATATATGAGGCTTCACTTTTTACTCACACGTGGAAAACACTTGTACGTTTTATTAAAGTGCCTGTATCCTGCTAGGATTTTGACTCTTTCTACAATTTTGATATTTGATTTAGGAATTGTTCCGACATTGTGGTATTTTTTATTTTATGACATACAGCTGTATCGTTATTACCTGAACATGCTGAAGTAAATATTACGTTACATTTGTATGTAATGTTAATCGATTGATACATTATGGCCCTTTTGAAACATTCTAGAAAGTATGGTTATCATTACTTGTCGTAAACACTTCTCGGTCCTTTCCTCATTCATGACTTATCACCAGGTTTGTAACTAGATTAACACGACGGAACTGTTTACCCTTCCGGAGAACCCGAGTTCACCCCGATTTTTAGTGGGGTTCGTGTTACTCGACCTTTAGTTTTATGTGTATGTTTTGAAGATCGTTGTTTGTCCTTTCGTAATTGTTCTTTTGGCCATTGTGTTGTCTCTTTTTAATTAACAATAATTTAAATACAAATACCTGAATCGCCCGATGTATCGCATGAATTCTGTATATTTTTCCCCTTTACCACTCCTTTATAGCACCCCAAAAAGTATGGCCAAGTTGTTGTCGCATGGTATCGATACGCTCCATTGACTTCTCGTCCATGACATTTATCAAGGTCAGCGGAAGTTATGAGATGGTCTACATCTGATGCACGTGGTCCATAAATGGGGAAACCGTCTAGAGCGACACCTATGAATTCATCGATCTCTCCTTTATACAAACAACTGTCGGGAATTTTATGGTAATGATAGGCACCATGTAAATTTGGATGGCCACCACAAGTATCAAATATTTCTCGGTCTTGTCCTTCAACTGCGTTAAAGTTATCACGAGTTAATGGGTTATAAATAGCTACCCCTGTTCTCGTTATTCCTATCATATTCTTTGGCAAACATCCATGGAGACCTGTGTTATACGTGGGTACTTTAGGTATACTAATGTTGTATTTCTGATCTGTGGCCTTGATTGGGATTGGAATCTCTGACATAACATGGTCGGGCATACCGGAAGCTTTAATGATGTGTCTACAAATTTAAATAAATATTGCTTGATATGGAAATAAACCAAATGTACAATACTTGCACCTAAACTTTATAAATTTTAATTCGAACAACAGGCATATGTGTACATTTCTCAAATTTCATCGCCTTGTACAGTGGGTTTGAAAGTGTCGATTCATTGACACTTAATGCTAGGTATCGCAACGTCGCTAGATGTTAAACCGGAACATCAGGTTTTCCATTTTTGTAAAGTTTTGCTTTGACATGTTTAAATACGGTAATTTGAAGTAACAAATATCATTAGGGACTCGACATTACAACGTTCCCTTTTATCAGTAGCAATATTCCAGCATCACCACCGTATGGAGTTTACATTTAACAACTCATACGTTATTTTAGAGATTGTGCCCAGTACAGTGATTTTCTGGGCAGAGCTCAGCTGCTATCACAAAAGCTACCCAAACAACGATACGTTGCTACTTAGCTGAAGCCATCTGTGCAAAAATTATACGGTCGTCATCACGATCTGGTTGACCGTTACGAAATATCGATATCTCAAATAACAATGGATCTTTTGCTTTTTACATAGATGTTTTCGTTTTTCTATCACTGCCAAGACTTTGACTGAACTTGACTGTATATAATTATAAGTAATCACGACAGGAACTGCTTACCCTTCACGAGTACCTGAGTTCACCACGACAGGAACTGCTTACCCTTCACGAGTACCTGAGTTCACCACGACAGGAACTGCTTACCCTTCACGAGTACCTGAGTTCATTCCCGGTGTTTTGAAAGGGTCCACTTTACTCATATTTTTACCTTTCTGCGTTACCTATTATGCGTATTTACGTTCTTAGTTCCGTGTTTTGATGTCAATTAGGATTTCTGCATAAACTGAGAATCCGTTCATCTTTACCTCTTGTTGTTTGTAGGAGGCTCATGTTTTATTTACGTTATTTGCATTGTTTGCGTATGGTGATGTCCGACACATATTTTGTTTGTCTTCGTCTGGTGTACCCAATATTGTCAGTTTCTCTGGATTATCCATTATTAATTGCCCATTCGGTTTTCTCTAACGTTTATCCACACAAGAACTCGTTTTTCTACTTCATCTCGTGTATGTTTTACGATCTCTATTATACCGAATATACTTATCATATCGAACACCGAAACGGACCTTACCCAAAAATTACGAACACAAAAGACCAAAAGGCAAAAATAACAAACCAAAAAAATTATTGTTGCATAGAAATAACACCAAAAAGATGTGGCTAAATTAGTAGTGACCTAGAAATAAATCACTAACGTTAAGGTATTTATACAAACAATAATAAAGTAAAAACTTACATGGATGGCGCACTAGAATCTACACTAACATGTGCTTCTATGAAATCCCCGGAAGTTCCAAAATGTGATATTTCTGTTGGTGTCAAACAAGCGACCAAGTTTAGACATCCAAGGAAAATATAAGCAAGCAACATCATGTGTTTTCTAACTATAATAAATCTACCTAAAAAAAACATTTTCAAAGGTATTCAAATTGAATTTTTTTTTATTGTAGATTAACAACAAGTGATTTGCTATATTCAACATGAGAATATTTTTACAATATTTTTAATAAATATAAAATAGTGGTACTCAGTTGTCCTATGAGTCAATGCTTTGATTGCTACAAGTAAACTGGGAACCGATAGACAGACACAGCATGTTGTGTCTTACAAAGGATCAGCAACGTACACTCCTATTACAGACGGTATTACAAGGACGTGTTTAATAATCAAAGTAGTAAAGGGGCGTGACATTATCACAAGGTATATCTTTTATGTTCAGACATTATGTCGTGTTTAGAATGTACTATACCCAACATAACCAGCGACCTCACTCATATCAGTAGGTTTGTTTCTAGTGAAACAAGTTATTTACGGGTGGTCCTTACATCTGTAGTAGGTTGTGAAAATAAGCCGTGGTTTTACAACTGAAAAAAGGGGCCGTCGTGGTCGTAATCGTTGCATTTACAACTACATATACCCTCCTAACTGAATTTAGTACTGTGTTGACTACTATTTTACCTAATTTGTTCCAGTATTGTTATAAATGCTGTTATAGTTTTCTTTATATTCGGTAAAAAGCTCCTGGGAGCTTGTGTTTATTGTTATACAAAAACCGAATTCAAATAAAGTTGTCTTTTCTTATATATCTTATACACGGTGGATATCCATTACGGATTTTTTCCGATCAAATCGACGTTCCTTATTGCTTTTCGCACACGCAACGGAGTTTTGTCGCAGAAATGGACGTGTCACTTCAAGGGAGTGACGAACATTCGACAAAAGGGGACCATCTGAGGTATAGTTTGTTATTATTTTATTATTTGACGGAACACTACAATATCTTAACCGAACAAATCAATCAGGTTTGTCCTTTTGGTTACAATGGAAGTTACATTTCTGAGAGAGACAATGCTGCTAGCCAGGCTCGAAATACAAACAACGTGATTTCTTTTTCCAAAATAATACACAATGTAGAATGAATGTTGAAGAAGTTATACCTTCATATGAAGCAGAATACATATCAGAAACAATACACATAATTTTATAACTTAAAAATATGACAGTATGAAGAAATGTTCCAATAATTGGTTTCGGAAATGCAACGGACTCTTTCAGAACGGGTAGAATTGTCCAATTTCATGGAATAGGAATCTTTCAGATTTTTTTGGCAACGGATATTTTCAGATTAAATACGTTTTATTCCAGATATGATGCAAATCGTGAATGAAACAGTTCAGATTCTGCCACTATGCAGTTGTTCAAGTATTTTTTTATGTAATCCTAGAGGGGAAATCATTATAAGCAATCCATATTATCAATATCAACTTAATTCTTAACTGATTTTTGGCTAATATAAAGTGACCGTATTTCATACTTATACTGTCTCGAACCAATGCTGGGCTTTTTAACGTCTACTTTGACTTTCAAAACGTCCATCTTACCACTCGGCTAAGTTGACCACATTAATAAATTATATAATTAGTATATATAACTTTATAGCAAACTTAAAAAAAAAATATCAACAATTTGCTTAAAAAAAGCAATTGATCAATATAATCAAGACACGATACAAGTATTTGAGTTCTGACATAATTTATGTTCAGAACTTACGAGTATTCTATAAATACAAAAACAACCAACGAACCGACCACAACTTAACAAATCAGACAGACCACAAGTAAACATTTAGGACACTTGAAAGACCTTGAAATGTCTAAATATAAACGATTCTATTTGCTTGAAAGACCTTGAAATATCTAAATATCAACGAGAATCGAAAGCACGGATGCCTATACAATTTTGTTGTTTATTTTTTGTTAATTGTGGCTTATTTAAAGCTTTCTGAGCATTAAAAAGGTAAAGATATAAAATGAAAAATGTGTTGCAGATAGAAATGTATTATGTAAGAGGATACACTCCAACTTGTAGATTCTTAAAAATAATAAACACGACCATTACTTGTCTATTTTTAAGAATCTACAGTTGGCGTGTATTCTTTTTAGTACTATTTAAATATAGCAAATGAATGATAAAAGAAAAAAGAAAGAACTTCATAAACTTCATCGTGTCCGTTACAATTTCAACACATCCAAAAGATTCCGCATCCTGAATCATTAAAATCCGTTGCCATGACAAATAGGCATAAATCGTCTGTTTTGTTATCAAAACGAACTCGTACATCATTATTGTGGCGTTAAAAGTACACCTTAACGGGATAATTAGCAATTAAAAATACATTTAGTTCACCATGTTTCATCTAGACGTAGAGTTTCGTCTTGAAAATATTTATTGACAAAAGTTCAAGACCTAACGAGAGTTTAAATCGGCTAGAAACAATGAAACATGGATACAAATAATAAATAAGTTGATGTCATGTTACGCTCAAAGCATTCAAAAGTTCCGTGGAATACTTTCTTTCTGACTATTCAAACAACATTTTAAACGTTTTTGCGTTTTTATGGAGATGCTGGTGTCACTTACCTCCTGAAATGCCGTGAGAATCCGTTGTCTGTGTAAAAAGACACGACGGAACGCAGATTTGATCGGAAAATATCCGTAATGGATATCCACCGTGTTATAGTGACAATCGGAACCTTTGAACTGTAATGAAAGCGAGGGGTTTGGCGCCGTAAAATCTGATTCAATCCACCATTTTCTTTAGAAATGCCTGTACCAAGTCAGGACCATTGCGGTTTTCCGAGTTTTCCGGTTGTTGACTGATTTTCTCTGTTTGTTGATTCATGAGTTTTGACTTTCCATTTATAAGATTGCTCGGTGTTCGGTAATTGTGTTATTACCCTTATCAGTGACTATCACCACAAACGTTCGAATCCAACTCAGACGAGATGTACTCATACAACATTATGTGAGAAAGTTTGTCAGTGACATGCGACAGGTCGGTGGTTTTCACTTGAGGTACTCCTGTTTCCCCCACCACTAAAATTGATCCTCACGATATAACTGAAATATTGTTGAAAGGGATGTTAAAACACCACAACCCTTACACTAACCTTGTAAATGGAAAAGGAAAACCAATGGTGATAAATAAAATACCCTTCATCAGAAGAATGGTGATGGAATAATGCAAATCCACCTGCAAATTGTTCTGATTTAAAATATTGTCTAAATACAGATAGGCCTCCAATGTTCTGTCGAGTAATATGAACTCAAAAGCCTGCTCCTATATTGTGTCGACCCTTTTACAACCATAAATAATTAATTCTTAGTGATGTAATTAGTTAGTGGTCGCCTCGGGTGCGGTAGATCGTAGATTCGAGCCCCGGTCGGGTCATACCAAAGACTATAAAACTGGTATTATGCTACTGACGTAGAAATTAAAAGGTCTCATGGATACTAGAAGTATAAAACTGTAATCCAGAAGTCATTACGAACGCATTAGTTTCAATTCCGTACATCATAAATAGTGATTTATATTACAAATAACAAGAATCTTAATTGTAAGAAGAGACAAAATAATGAAAAAAATCAACACATTTTCATTTACAGTTCGGATCGATGTCATGGCCAACAGAGAACATAAGTATAAACTTTTTTCAAGTGGGTGTAGATAAGAAACCTTTGCTTTTATCTCAGACACTGATTTAGTTGATAAACCATCTTTGATGACGATCACATCATTAGCAAATTAAAAAAATGTTTTGCTTATAAATATGATCTTGAATAAAGGTGATACATATGTCTAACCAAAGGTCAATTATAATGAATTTAAATGGTGACGTATAATTTCAGTTTTATAACCAAAAAGATAAACCTTGACACTGTAATTAAATATCTCAATTTGAGAGGTCAGAATTTGGTCATTTTAAGTTTTATTGAAATGTACGCGTAAACAAATATTCATAGAGAATAGTAAATAATACAATAATCGGTGTAAATAATTTTATATATCAATTACAAAACGTATAAAAAATAAATTTTAAAATGAACACAACATTCTGTAATCAAATTTTTTGTCCCACCCTGGATCTCACTGGAAAGCTTGATATTACATTAACAAAGCTTCGATGTTTCGCTTCTTTTTTTAATTATGATTTGTACCAAATAAAAAGAGCTTGAAGATACCAAAGGGGCAATCAGAATCCTAAGTCAAAAAAGAACAGACAACACAAAGGCCAAAAGATACAAAAGGGGCAATCAGAATCCTAAGTCAAAAAAGAACAGACAACACAATGGCCAAAAGATACCAAAGGGGCAATCAGAATCCTAAGTCAAAAAAGAACAGACAACACAAAGGCCAAAAGATACCAAAGGGGCAATCAGAATCCTAAGTCAAAAAAGAACTGACAACACAATGGCCAAAAGATACCAAAGGGGCAATCAGAATCCTAAGTCAAAAAAGAACTGACAACACAATGGCAAAAAGATACCAAAGGGGCAATCAGAATCCTAAGTCAAAAAAGAACTGACAACACAATGGCCAAAAGATACCAAAGGGGCAATCAGAATCCTAAGTCAAAAAAGAGCAGACAACCCAAAGGCCAAAAGATACCAAAGAGGCAATCAGAATCCTAAGTCAAAAAAGAACAGACAACCCAAAGGCCAAAAGATACAAAAGGGGCAATCAGAATCCTAAGTCAAAAAAGAGCAGACAACACAGAGGCCAAAAGAAAAAGGACAAAAGGACAAACAACGGTCTACAAAACATTACACATAACTGAAGATCGAGTAAAAACGAACCCCTCTAAAAACCGGAGGTGTTCCCGGAAGGGTAATCAGTTCCTGCTCCACTAGTGGTACCCTTAGTGTTACCCTAGTTACAAAGTGCTTACGACTAGTAGAACATGTCCGTGGTCATTTGCGACACAGTAACGGTTATCCAATAATATTACATTATGTCGTTTGATATTATTTTATAGGGCCTATATTCGGTCAACATTCAATTAAATCAGTACATTTATATTTTATTTAATATTGTATTACTGTTTTATGTTGAATAATTGATTCAAACAAAATGATGACCTATTTATTGCAATCTCCCATGAAGACCATTTAATTCTTTAGATGTTCATGATTAAATTATTGTAGTTCTGCTAAATGCATCAGTTTTGCTTTTTTCGTTCGTAAGAGTAACGGTCTAAAACCAACATATTCTACCCTCTTAGCTAGTATCAATTTACTAGAATCATTCACTGATCCTGGTATTGTACTGTCCATGTTTATGTCATTTATATTTGTAATAGTATATGTACTTTTTGTATGGAGACGAATCTGTACAGAATTCTTAATTCTTTGCTTATACGTGTATTGTCATTGGAGATCCATTAATCAGAATGTAGGTTTTTTGCCCGTACAATGTCAAGACCTGGGTTTCCAGCACCATATATGTCGTGCCCTATATATGTTCAATGGTATGAGATGAGAGGTGGTCCTTTGTCTTGTTGGAATATGTGTGTTTTACCGTCACTCTTTAGATTTCATTTTACGTTTTTTAAAGAAATTAAATTGCACAATAATATATAACTACATTTACATGGAAGAAAATCATTGAGATACAATAAAAGAAAACAGCACCCAGAGAAACGACTTGGTGAACGACCTCAGACGAGACTGTATCTAATTTTTGCCATTCACTTGGTTTGATTGTTTGATAAAACATTTTTGCATTGCCAGAACTTCCGTAGTATAACGTAGCAACCTCTCATATAGAGGGCAGCCTCTATCCGTCACCTGCTGATACGCTTGTCAACTTTCTGGTTTGAGCACGAGAACAGTTAACAATACCCAGCATATATCAGTTCGTAAAAAATAACAATTCAGTCAATAATAAAACACGGAATGAAGAAACAAATTATCACGTGATTGTCTTATTTACTATATCAAGACGCATAGAATTATTTTTAAATGTAATATCATATTTCCAAGGCTTTTTGTCCCAGCTGTCAGGATTTATGTGTTAAAAAGTTAAATCGATGTTTACGGGGTAAAATGTTTTCTCTATTCTTCTTGTCTCTGGTGTCACGATTTATGGGTTAAAAAGCTTTCAAATGTGGTTTCTAGATTGTTTATAGTTATGATGATTTATATTCAAATGCCGTCTGCTTGCCTTTATGCACTGGTGATTCTTTTAATAAACAAATTAATATTTACATTGTTAGATCATGAAGTCAAGGATAGAACAAAGTTGACAGGATGGAACAACAGAGACATTAATAACTGAACTAAATCTTCAATTGGTAAACACGAAACTGATTCAATGCATTTTAGTTGAAAAAGATCGAGTGATGAATCGAATTTTTCTCACAAATTAAAAGCCCAATTTGACATGATACTCTTAACAATGCATTCTTAATCATTTATATAGCAAATTTCTGCAAATCCGAACATCAATTAAAATTCCTCCAGTTTATTTTACGGCTTCAGATTATCCTTTGCCATCTTCAAACTTTTCTTTTCAAACATACAGTGACGATAACCTTAATAAACATATGGATTAGCGCTGCCTAACATCAATTTCAACAATATTTCATTTTTATCCGCACCCAGGGATACCCCGCGGTAACGAAATAGGACGCTGATGGGTAAAAAAATCCCAAAGATATCAAATTTATTGCGCAGGACGCGTTTCTGGAATAACCTTCATCATGTATGCTCTAAATTATGACACGTTTCTGGAATAACCTTCATCAGGTACGCTCTAAATTATGACACGTTTCTGGAATAACCTTCATCAGGTATGCTCTAAATTATGACACGTTTCTGGAATAACCTTCATCAGGTACGTTCTAAATCATGACACGTTCCTGGAATAACCTTCATCATGTACGCTCTAAATCATGACACGTTTCTGGAATAACCTTCATCAGGTACGCTCTAAATTATGACACGTTTCTGGAATTACCTTCATCAGGTACGCTCTAAATTATGACACGTTTCTGGAATTACCTTCATCAGGTACGCTCTAAATAATGACACGTTTCTGGAATAACCTTCATCAGGTGCAATCAAAATCGAAAGATTGGAAAGGTAAATAACTTAAAGGTGTTTGGGAGCAATAAAGCCAAAGGGCCTAAACAGGATAAACAAAATCCACTATAGTTACCCATGCCTGAGAGAGGAAAATCTTAGTATTTATTCATAATCACATTATTCAAGAACAGTAAGAGTCATTAATAAATATATCTAATAAATCACATCTTGAAATAATAGTCCACAAGCAGAGGTATCGACCCACAAATAGTATGGCGCGTGTCTAGAGTACCATTCATCAGGTACGCTCAAAATCGAAAGGTTAGTAAGCCAAATAATCTAAAGGCTTTTTGGAGCAAGAAAACGAAAGGTCCCAAACAGGAAATCCAAGATTGGCTATGTTGACCTATGACCGAGGGAGGAGACCATAAGTTTTAATAATAATTACATTATTTAAGAGCAACAAATTTCAAACATAAATATTTAATGGACTTAGCTAAATGTGTAAATGTGTAACTCGACGGGTATATTATCAGAAGCATGAACTGCTTACCCTCCGCGAACAACTGGGTCCACCTCTTGTTTTTTTGTGGGTCGTTGATGCTGATCTTTTTAGTTTTCTGTTAATTTTGTTGTGTTTTGTCGATTTGTTTGTGTGATGAAAGGGGCATTACTCATCAAAGAAAAGCCCCACACAAATACAGGTCTACAACTGAAACATATAGACAATCTAGCTCATAATTATAATTCACATTTTGCTATTACAAATGTTCACACGGAAGACAATTCAAATGTTAGGAAAAGTATGTACTGGTCACAAACGATGTACAATGAAAATCATCAGCAAAAAAAAGCTTACGAGGTACGTACAAATATATGCCACCACATAACCCTTAAATAATTTGCTAAAGTTTGGTAAACAGAACCATAAAACTCATCCTTACACCACCAAGCCGATTTATATTTCATATGTTAATATTAGATGGTCGGCAAAGACCAAAGACTATAACATTTGTAATTCTTGTTTACCCGCTAATTACACATCATAAAGGAGTAAGAGGAAAGACTGGTTGATATGGAATACAAACAATAATAATATTGCATTCCAGTGAAGCAATATGTCTATTTATAGACTACTGTTTTAATGAGCTACCACTATGAAATGTAAATGAGCGTTTTAGTTTAATAGAAAGTAGAAATCCCCATCTTACTCGTTTGTGTCGCCATGATATGGCTGAAATATTGATTAATTGACCTTAAGCAATAATCAATGACTCATATACCCAATATTGGTATGTGCACAGATATGCATGTCCTTAGGCTATCGAAGCGTAACTGTAGTTTTGCAAACAATCTTGAAAATAATATCTTAAAATTTCTGAAATAGTATATAATGGTTTTATATAGATCATAACTTCCAATTAAATTGGAAGGTAAAATAAAATATAATAATGTGTATATAACATATTATAAGCACTTACCTTTCAGCAATGTTACCAAGTTTTATATAATGTTTCATCTTTTATACGTAGAAGGGATGGCACAACTTAACCGTAGAGGATATAACCCTGTATAATAGTGGTCAAGGTAACAAATTTGTTTAAACCCACCAGCACTTAACCTCAGGTAAAATACTTAAACCTTGTAACGTGTAACAGAGACAAACTTATAATTAAGATTCTGTCAGCTATTGACGAATATAGTCTTTGTAATATTGAAGTGAAGACGGCATCTGCATGAATAATCATATCTATCAATGCCTACTAGGTATACATTGTTAAATCAGAGCTTCTTACTTATAGTCACTGACAACAGCCATTTCGAACATTTTAGGTTATATGGAAATCAATAGTACTGGCTTCAATAAAGGTTTGTATATGTTGGTTTGTACTTATAGAAAGGACAAATACTCGAAGCCATTTGTGAAGACTTGGGTTGGAGTCAGAATAACAACAACTTCTTACCTTTCTAGAGCACACCTGGTTTTAAGTGGGTTCGTGTTGCTGAAAGTATAATTTTCGGTGTAGTGCTTTGTGGATCATTGTTTGTCTTTATGTCATTGTGTGTCTTTATGTCATTGTTTGTCTTTATGTCATTGT
>MJUT01043086.1:135039-147359 GCA_002080005.1 Gigantidas platifrons
TCTGAAAGACATCTAAATTATTTGGCTTTTAAATATCTTGACTTTGAGCGTCACCTGATGAAGGTTATTCCAGAAACGTCTCGTGTGCGCACTAAATTAGATATTTACGTTTTAATTTAATGTACACAAGACTATCTTCCAAGATAATACAGATTAAGTAAGAAAACACATGTAATTAATGTTTACAAATTAGTAAAACACATAATTTATGTTTGCGAAAACAATTCCAGAGATAGTTGAAATAAGAAGAGTTTGAAGATACCAAAGGGGTAATAAAAATCTGTAAATCGAAAAAGAACATATAACATAATGGCTAAAAGAAAAAGTACAAAAAGACAAACAACGATCTACAAAACATACACATAATTAGACTGTTAATAATGATATATATAGCACAACAAACGTCATTATATAAAAACAGAATATTGGTATTTAGAGTCTGGGGTTTCAGTTTGTTTAAGACATTTTAACTTATTCAACTTTGACCGTGAAGTAAAAATTGCTGACTAATTCACCAATGAAATAAATTAAACTCACTTACTAGTAAACATTTTGGCATTTGTGTGTGTATGGTTAAAAAAAATTAATAAACAAATAAATATTTACATTGTTAGATAATGAAGTCAAGGTTAGAACAAAGTTGACAGGATGGAACAACAGAGACATTAATGACTGAACTAATTCTTCAATTGGTAAACACGAAACTGATACAATGCATTTTATTTGAAAAAGATCGAGTGATGAATCTAATGTTTCTCACAAATCAAAAGCCCACCATGGTATATAATCATGACAATACATTCCTAATCTTTTTTATATATTGCAAATTGCTGCAAAACCGAACTCGAATCAAAATTCCTCCAGAATATTTTACGGCTTCATATTACCCCTTGCCATCTTCAAACTTTTCTTGTCAAACATACAGTGACGATAACCTTAATAAGTATGGATTAGCTGTGCCCAACATCAATTTCAACAATATTTCATTTTTATCCGCACCCGGGGATTTCCCGCGGTAACGAAATAGGAAGCTGATGGGTAAAAAGAATTCCAAGGATTTAATTGTTAGTGCGCATAACGTATTTCTGGAATAACCTTTATTAGGTAAGCTAAAAATCAAAAGATTGGAAAACCAAATAACTTAAAGGTGTTTGGGAGCAATAAAACCAAAGGGCCAAAACAGGATAGCCAAAATCGACTATAGTTACCCATGCCTGAGAGAGGAAAATCTTAGTTTTTATTAATAATCACATTATTCAAGAACTGTAAGAGTCATTAATAAATATATCTAATAAATCACATCTTGAAGTAATAGTCCACAAGCAGAGGTATCGACCCAGAAATAGTAACGTAGATATCTTATTTAGTGCGCACGGCGCGTGTCTAGAGTACCATTCATCAGGTACGCTCAAAATCGAAAGATTAGTAAGCCAAATAATCTAAAGGCTTTTTGTAGCAAGAAAACGAAAGGTCCCAAACAGGAAAACCAAGATTGGCTATGTTGACCTATGACCGAGGGAGGAGACCATAAGTTTTAATAATAATTACATTATTTAAGAGCAATACATTTCAAGCATATATATTTTATGGACTTAGCTAAATGTGTAACTCGACGAGTATATTATCAGAAGCATGAACTGCTTACCCTCCGCGAACAACTGGTTCCACCTCTTGTTTTTTTGTGGGCCGTTGATGCTGATCTTTTTAGTTTTCTGTTAATTTTGTTGTGTTTTGTCGTTTTGTTTGTTATTGTTCTGTGTGATGAAATGGGTATTACTTCATTAAAGAAAAGCCCCACACAAATACAGGTCTACAACTGAAACATATAGACAATCTAGCTCATAATTATAATTCACATTTTGCTATTACAAATGTAGTTTGTAAATAGCACATCTTCATGTTCTTACGGAAGACAATTCAAATGTTAGGAAAAGTCTGTACTGGTCACAAACGATGTACAATGAAAATCATGAGCGGAAAAAAAGCTTACGATGTACGTACAAGTATTATGCCACCACATAGCCCTTAAATAATTTGCTAAAGTTTGGTAAACAGAACCATAAAACTCTACCAAGTCGGTTTATATTTTATATGTTAATATTAGATGGTCGGCACAGACCAAAGACTATAACATTTGTAATTCTTGTTTACCCTCTAATTACACATCATAAAGGAGTAAGAGGAAAGACTGGTTGGTATGGAATAGAAACAATAATAATAATGCATTCCAGTGAAGCAACATGTCTATTTATAGACTACTGTTTTAATGAGCTACCACTATGAAATGTAAATGAGCGTTTTAGTTTAATAGAAAGTAGAAATCCTCATCTTATTCGTACGTGTCGCCATGATATGGCTGAAATATTGATTAATTGACCTTAAGCAATAATCAATGACTCATATACCCAATATTGGTATGTGCACAGATATGCATGTCCTTAGGCTATCGAAGCGTAACTGTAGTTTTGCAAATAATCTTGAAAATATTATCTTAAAATTTCTGAAATAGTATATAATGGTTTAATATAGATCCTAACTTCCAATTAAATTGGAAGGTAAACTAAAATATAATAATGTGTATATAACATATTATAAGCACTTACCTTTCAGCAATGTTACCAAGTTTTATATAATGTTTCATCTTTTATACGTAGAAGGGATGGCACAACTTAACCGTAGAGGATATAACCCTGTATAATACTGATCAAGGGAACAAATTTGTTTAAACCCACCAGCACTTAACCTCATGTAAAATACTTAAACCTTGTAACGTGTAACAGAGGCAAACTTATAATTAAGATTCTGTCAGCTATTGACGAATATAGTCTTTGTAATATTGAAGTGAAGACGGCATCTGCATGAATAATCATATCTATCAATGCATACTCGGTATACATTGTTAAATCAGAGCTTCTTACTTATAGTCACTGAAAACAGCCATTTCGACCATTTTAGGTTATATGGAAATCAATAGTACTGGCTTTAATAAAGGTTTGTATATGTTGGTTTGTACTTATAGAAAGGACAAATACTCGAAGCCATTTGTGAAGACTTGGGTTGGATTTAGAATAACAACAACTTCTTACCTTTCTAGATCACACCTGGTTGTAAGTGGGTTCGTGTTGCTGAAACTATAATTTTCGGTGTAGTGCTTTGTGGATCATTGTTTGTCTTTATGTCATTGTTTGTCTTTATGTCATTGTTTTTCTTTTATACATTGTGTTGTCTCACCTTTGCTTTACAGATACTGATTACCTTTTGGTTTCTTCAAACCTGTGATATATCTTGCCGCCAGAGGGATAGTTGTAGCACTATTGCAACGGCAATATTAAGGACTGTTTTATGGTTCGGGATTGAGTAAATCTGATAGACTTTAGATGAATATACTCTTAAAATGTTATTATCCTACAATTACATTTATTATTATACTGTTGAAGCAATGAACTAATGAACTATGACAAAGGTCTTGAAAAAATAAGTAACCTTGGCTAATTTTGGCTATCCTGTTTAGGTATTTTTGTTTCCATGTTCTGAAAGACTTCTAAATTATTTGGCTTTTAAATATCTTGACTTTGAGCGTCACCTGATGAAGGTTATTCCAGAAACGTCTCGTGTGCGCACTAAATTAGATATTTACGTTTTAATTTAATGTACACAAGACTATCTTCCAAGATAATACAGATTAAGTAAGAAAACACATGTAATTAATGTTTACAAATTAGTAAAACACATAATTTATGTTTGCGAAAACAATTCCAGAGATAGTTGAAATAAGAAGAGTTTGAAGATACCAAAGGGAGGTAATAAAAATCTGTAAATCGAAAAAGAACATACAACATAATGGCTAAAAGAAAAAGTACAAAAAGACAAACAACGATCTACAAAACATACACATAATTAGACTGTTAATAATGATATATATAGCACAACAAACGTCATTATATAAAAACAGAATATTGGTATTTAGAGTCTGGGGGTTTCAGTTTGTTTAAGACATTTTAACTTATTCAACTTTGACCGTGAAGTAAAAAATGCTGACTAATTTACCAATGAAATAAATTAAACTCACTTACTAGTAAACATTTTGGCATTTGTGCGTGTATGGTTAAACAAATTGTCGATATCTGTTCCGCGTCGTTTTATTCAAGAGAGTAATCGCTGTCCGTAATGCCAAAATGACCCCTTATGGTGCAGTGTTATTTCATAGCTACAAAGTTAATGCATCTCTGTAAATTTGACACACTTAAAAAGTAAAATTGTTGTTAAAGTGGACTCATGATGAGTAGAGATATACTCTAGAACCACACGGAAGTATTTTGTATGTACGAGCCCAATTGTATGTGCAGTTAATTGATAACCACATAATGTTCATACTTTTAATGCTGTAGATTAGAAGACGTGTGTTCAACTCACACAAAGAAGGGAATGCAAATGAATGCTTTATTTTGTAGGATAGTTACATTAGCATAACATGCAGCTATTAATAATGAACAAGAGTTTGGTAAGAGTGATCTTGTCGTTAGATGACCCACTGAAAGACAAGAGTTTGGTAAGAGTGATCTTGTCGTTAGATGACCCACTGAAAGACAACAGTTTGGTAAGAGTGATCTTGTAGTTAGATGAGCCACTGAACGACAACAGTTTGGTAAGAGTGATCTTGTCGTTAGATGACCCACTGTAAGACAAGAGTTTGGTAAGAGTGATCTTGTCGTTAGATGACCCACTGAAAGACAACAGTTTGGTAAGAGTGATCTTGTCGTTAGATGACCCACTCTAAGACAAGAGATTGGTAAGAGTGATCTTGTCGTTAGATGACCCACTGAAAGACAACAGTTTGGTAAGAGTGATCTTGTCGTTAGATGACCCACTGAAAGACAAGAGTTTGGTAAGAGTGATCTTGTCGTTAGATGACCCACTGAAAGACAAGAGTTTGGTAAGAGTGATCTTGTCGTTAGATGACCCACTGAAAGACAAGAGTTTGGTAAGAGTGATCTTGTCGTTAGATGACCCACTGAAAGACAACATTGATGAGATTATATGCCCTGTGATTTTCTTTCTATCAAAGACTTTTTAATAATTTGGTTTTCACATATTTTTAGTTTTAGCATTACCAGATGAATGGTTATTCTAGACACGCACTAAATTAGATATCTACGTTTTTATTTTGTCTGTTGCAATCAGACGGAACAGTTCTAAAATTCAATAGAAAATAGGTTATAATAACAAACCAAAGGTAAATATTATATAGTTTTGTATTTATAAATAAATGAATATATATAATTTTGTATTTTGAACAACATTGAGTGTGGTATACTTTCCTTTGTGTCCTGGTTGATTAAGAACAAAAATTGTATTTGTTTGGTATTTATTGCATCTCCGCTGTGCACGCAGTATTAAGAAGTAAGAATAAAGACTGGTTGGCTTAGAATACGACAATGTCTCCCATATGTCTACCCACGAACTGCTGTTTCAGTGAGGTAACACAATAAAATAACACAGAGTGTTGGTCTATTGCAAAGAGGACAGCATCGTCATCTCATCGAAAGCATATTATAATGCAACTTGTTCTCTCTTGGCATTAATCAACAACGCATACTCAAAATGTACATATATTTGTTGCTTTGCCAATGAATATGTATCATCAGGTATTACGATCAAAGACTGTTTCGCTCAGACGCAGAATAATGCGTCCGAAAGGAGCAACATGTCTACCCTCTGATTCGTTTTAGTACGTTAGCACTATCAAATTCCAACTAAGCACGCTAGTCTGGTACAAAGTGGACAGCACCTCTTCGAAATGTACCATGTTATGCCATGCTATAGCTGACAAATTGCTCACTTAACGTACTTTAAACAACAATCACCCACTCACGCACCCAGATATTTTTATATAGCCAGCATTCGTTGTAATATTATTAAGAAAAAAAGACAGCTAACAACCATTGAAATAGAATACATGTAGTAGATCATATTGTTCTTGTATCTTATCAAAATTCAATTTGGATTTGGATAGATAGTGCAAAGACTGTTTTAGGCATATATATTTCAATACAAATATTTACACAATATAGATTTTAGATACACATTATTAAATATGTCTTTAATAAACACAGTAATCTAGATGTATTCACCAAGGTATAAGGTTAAATACTGAATCATACTCCTTTACGAGGATAATTAATTTGTTGAGGTTTCTGATTGATATTAAATATGTAGAAATATATTTGGTTTATTTTTCATTCTTAGAGTAATAGTATCTATCGTCTTTGTTACAAATGTAGCTGTAAATTTACTGATTCTGTTTATGTACTTTTCATGTATATGTTGTTATTTCTGTTAGAGTGCGCAACGCTTAATGTAGAGTTCAAAAATATTTCCGAGCATATAAAGGGTATTTTATTCCCCATTTTTAAGCATTTTCTACAACTATTAAAGTTGTGCTTATCTCCCTTTGTACGCAATTCTAGAGATACTATTTATATTGACATGATTAATATATAGCGTAAGGCGTCTCTCTCTCTCTCTCTCTCTCTCTCTCTCTCTTTAACAAGAATGACTTGTGTCAATAGTGGACAAGGGAAGCAATGGTAACACTGTGTACAATTGATTTTTGTCACATGTTATTTTATCCAAAAAAAGTTTGAGGATACCAAAGGGGTAATCAGACGCCTTAAATCGAAGGACAGCACAATGACCAAAACAAAAAACGACAAAATGACAAACAACGATCTACAAAACATTACACAGAAACCTAAAGATCGAGAAACACGAACTCCACTAAAAAATGCGGGGCGAACTGATGTATTCCAGAAGGGTAGGCAGTTCCTGCTCCATATGTGGCAACCGTCGTGTTACTCTTGCTACACATCCGGGTGACAAGTGACGAATGAGGAAAGGACCAGATTATGATGACGACAAACGGAACATATCACGTGGTCATTTATGACACAGACATTCCGTAACGGTTATGGCGACCGTAAAATTTTCGAAAATAATAATCGGTTTGAAAAATGTTGATAGCTTGTGCAATATGTATTATCCAATCAGTAGATAACTTTCAGGTTTCACTGCTATAAACCGGATGTAGAGTAAACGTTATTGCCCATTATCAACTGGAAGACAATGTGTTTGGGAAACTAAACTAGTCCAGACATATTTTTAATAACATAATATTTTATTCAAATGCTTGTTACAAATAACACTCGAAAAGTGCAAGCCCCTTTTGATGTTTCCCTGTTACGCCCTCTTCTGATTATCCAGTGCTATGATCTGAAGTACATGAAAGATAAAGACAAACTAAATAATATACATATTAAATACATTAAGGAAACTTTTATTCAATTTGCATTTTGTACATTCCAGACATCACTTTAGACAACGGTTGGTCATAGGTTTTTATTTTTCAATTGATTACAATACAATTGATTCGTATGTACTTGTGTAGCAATTCATTAGCGCAGTCTTTATGACACATTTTGATACGTAATCCACACTTTTCAAAACATGCATAAAACTAGCTAAAACAAGCAGATTCACTTCTTCAAATGTACCTAATTGTATATGTAATATTGTTAATTATAGAAATAGATCACTTAGGATACATTTATCATTATGCACTATGCTTACTTCATTGCAGATTGAAAGCCTGTGTTGTGTGTTAACGACAGATCCACCGTAAGGACATCATAAAACGAAGGAAAGATAATACTGTGTCCAAAAAAAAAAGAAAAAAAAAGCAATGGTCCACAACACACTACATTGTAAGCTAAATACTGAGCAACACAAACTTTGCCAACACCCGAAGGTGAACTCAGGTGCTTCAAAATGGTGAGCAGTTCCCGCTTCAGTATGTATTGGCATTCGCCGTGCTACTGTTAAAAGAAAATGCAAAGCATCTGAAAATCGTGTTGGACATCTGCATAGGTAAATAATTAAAAATAGAATAAATAAACCATTAATTATTTCAGTATTAATAAACAAAACATGAATTGAAAGAACAAATCAGCTACCTTCTCAGCTGTTAATAGTAATTATAACTACATTGTAGTATGTATCGACTGTAGTTGCCTATATGGGTCATTATCAAAATACACGCACTTTTTCTTATTCATATTTCAAATGGTGACATCAAATATTTTCGTTCCCGTTTTGCTGTAGCTTATTAATTTTTCCTACATTACAATGACATATTCACATAATATGCAGTCGGGAAAACCACCATGAAAAAAAAATATTTCTAGATATGTAGCACCCCCTAAAACCTTTTAGTCCGTGGTGTTGCCAACATAAAATTATTCTTTTTAGGAGAATGAAAAATAATTTTTATGTAAAAAGTGGTTACATACATAATATACAGGGAAATTATGCATAATGTAGGATATTTTCTTTGGAGCACTAGTTTTTTTTCACAATATTTGGATATGTAGTTGCGTAATTCCATTTAAGCTGCATTATGAAACAAACAAGTTTTCATGATTGTATTTTATTTCACTTTATATAAAGAAAAGATGAATCATACATAGTTATCAAAGTCAACTTTATTCAACTATAATATAATTTACTTCAATTATGTCATTTATCCTTTTTATGAAACAATTTACATGAGGTAACGCCATTGACAAGAGGTAACACCACAGATGACAAAAGTAACACCAGGGACATCTTCATGAATGTAAATATTTAATTCAAGAAAAAAACACAACTATCAATCTATATTTGTTGTTTTCTTAATGTTCTGAGTACAATATTCAATTTTTCAACATATTGGTTTAATGCATGAGCAATATCAGTTTTGTCCATGGTGTTATGAAGATATATATGTCCATGGTGTTATGAAGAAATGTCCCTGGTTTTACCAGGTCTAAAAAGTATACTCCCATCAGCTTGTTAAACTATTTCTTATACGTAAATGACGATGTTTTAGCAATTTTTCTGCATAGGTTAAAGAGCAATATTTTGTTCTGTATATTACTGTTTATGGAATAATGTGTTTATTCACAATTTTAATGCTAAATGTCTGTGGTGTTACACAATCTGTATGGTAACACCATTGACAGTAACACCACAGACAAACAGGTAAGTATTTTCAGAATAAAAGGACAATAATTTCTCCCTGACTATATTGTATATGTATATCCTGTGAAGAACCAAATGTAATGTATTGTATACTTTTATATTTTGTTCAATTCTAACAAAAAGAAGTAGTGAGAAGTACACCACAGACATAAAATTTATATACTATACCAATCGCACGTACCTTTCCGGCTCTATATTAGTTTATGGATCACTAGTAGAAATGCGGGTCATCACACCCATGCACTCAATGACCTTTCTATAGGGATCCTCACTCTCAATCAATCAAAACCCACCCTGCCTTCTGATTGGTCACTTTCAAACAAAGCCACGCGCCCCAACCACGTGCCACACAATGGAATCAATCGACCATTATGAATTAAATACACCATAGACAAATCACGCCTACACAATGGAATCAATCACCCATGTTCCTGATTATAACCCCCACATTTTAAACCCCTTAGATGTTCGAACCTGATTATAACCCCCACATTTTTTAACCCTTAGATGTTAGAACCTGATTATAACCCCCTCCCCAACCACGTGCCACAATAGACTCTATCAAGTGTTACTAAGTACCCCCTGTTATGTTAAGACATAGTATGGGGGTTACAATCAGTTTGAGGTTGTTTAACCCCCAAGTCATATAACGACTGGATGACTCAGCAGATGGTTGTAATCAGTTTGGGGTTGTCTAACCCCCAAGTTATATATCGCCAGGATGTCTCAGCAGAGAGTTAGGAATAAATGTTTTCGTACTTTGTGTACATTTCTTTCCATCCATGTCAAATACCAAAGAATTATGGTTTCAAACTGGAACTATTACCAGGACCAAAGACTGTCGACGCTACCTACCTGTCCATGATATATGTAGCATGCTTGGGTCAGTTTTATGCAGAGTATTGCCTGCTGCCCATGCACTAACAGGGTGTGACACTACATCTTCATTCTTTGGCGTTGGGAAGAAAACCAGGCACAAGGTACTGAAAGACAGCCAGAAAGAGTTCGTTCACTTGAGTCAAATTTCATGTGATGGCATCGAAACATCTGTTGCCGTCGGCCGAAAGTTTGTAGGCAGACTCTATGACCCGAAAGCCAGATTTACATGTGATCACGGTGATTTGAATAAGTTGAGGTCACGAATAGTACAGCAAAAGGATGCTAGTTTAGTGAAACTACCGCCCTGTGAAGCAACTGTTCGACAACATGTGCTTAGGGTTTCACTTCAAGTCTATATTTGGACATCGTCGTCAGTTGCTCAGCATCCTGTCACCGTTGCAATTTGGTTGGGTAAATAAAAATGGACTTAATGTATGCCTGTTTATTTTGATGGACACACGTCATCAGATTTCTTACAGGATTTACTATGTACTTGCAAGAGGAAAACTTTGTGTTTGTTCTGAACAAAACCTCTCTTGTACGGAACTCTGTCCCTGTCAAGGAAATTTCTCTTGCAACAACTCCAATACGCACACTTTTACATACGACAGTGATGAAGAAGTTGATACATAAAAGTTTTGTTATTAAATGTGACTCTAGCTGTTTCCCAATTGTCACTGTATGGTTTTTGTTAGTGTGCCGGGGTGTTTTTGACTGAATGTTCAACTTATGATTTGAAAAGTGGATTTGTAGAAACTTAAAGATCATGTGTGGGTGTCTCCATTTATGAGATGTTTAACCTGTTAGGTTTCATTTTTAATTTTAATTAAGTTTTTGTTTGTTGTGGGTGTTTTTGCCTGATTGTTCAACTTATGGTGTTCCATGTGATTGGATTGTAGCGTCAGTTTTCTGTACATAGTTTGCCATTGTATGTGCTTCAATTCCATAATTCTAAAATAAGTCTGCGTCTAGAAATGAATCTCGAATTGAATATTGGTCCATTAAAGGCAAATACGGGATATCAAATAGATATTTCATATATATAGTTTCTAGAATTATAGACATCGTCGGCTTCGCCTCGATTTTTTAGAATTAATTATTTTTTTGTTTTAATGTTTCTATGACTTACTCAACCCATCTTCAGCACCGTTAGAGCATCAAACAAATGTTTCCATGAAGGACGACTGCTAATTGTAAATGTTTGATTGCACACACAATTCTCATTATTTATGGTCAACAGGAAGTCGGAAATTAAGGCACTATAACTAAATAACTTACGCATGATAGCTTTGAAAATAACTTTGACTTATCAGCTACCAAATTATTGTAGAAAAAATGAAAATACAAAAACATATTTGGATGTAGGTACCATTTAAATTTTTGTTGTTAAATTTTAGGAAAATTAGATAGTTCAAGATTGGCACCATCTTAACATGGGTTGTATAAACATAACGATAAAAATATATCACAATCGTATCATTTGTAACATTATCGTAAAAATATACCTATTTTGTTTTCGCTTAGCAAAGGATTTAAAAAAAAAATAGGCAATTTAATTTTATTATTTTTTTCTGATTTTGAGATTTGACCTTTAACCCTGATTTTAGAAAAACGTTACCATTTCTCATTCGTACGAACAAAATTTCCGATGCTCCCCATTATCCTCTTTCCAACGATATATAATTTAGCTGTATGTTCTCTCGGTACATTAAATCCCTCTGAACAGTTTTCCATTTGCAGCACTATTAAAACCAGTCCTGCAAGCTTGTTACTTTTCAAAATCTAGTATAAAGACATGATAATATACGATTAGATACTTACTTCTTCCAAATAAACCGTGTGTCCACTTTTTGCAGCTAAAATAATGCGAGGTTTCAGGATGACGACTTTCGGTCGGTGGCGATTTTGGGACGGTTTACATTAGTGATGTAATATAAGCATCATCCAAAACAATAGCAGATCAAGATTAATTAATAAATAAGATAAGATACTTTTATTTACCAATTATGGGCCCACGAGTGGCATAAATATTCACATATATAATTATTTAAAACATAACATATGTTTAACAAAGACAAAAAAAGAAATAAGTAAACCGATTCCGGTGCCGATAAAGATCGGATCCCGATTTCTTGATAATACAATAAAGAGAGGCAACTCGTCTGTAACAATTTTGTAACATTTTATTGAACAGACATTAAATATTTATTACAATGACTTTGACAAAGAATATCCTTTTTAGCTCACCTGACCCGAAGGGTCATGTGAGCTATTGCTACCACTGGGCGTCCGTCGTCTGTCGTCCAGCGTCCGTCGTCCGTTTGTCGTTAGCTTTTTGCATTTTAATCAACTCCTCTAAAACCACT
>MJUT01043086.1:149570-161379 GCA_002080005.1 Gigantidas platifrons
TTGACTGTAACAAGTGGCTATTTAATATAAGCCTGTATCGCTCATGTTGTACACTAGATTGTTGACTGTAACAAGTGGCTATTTAATATAAGCCTGTATCGCTCGTGTTGTACACTAGATTTTTGACTGTAACATACATTTGATCAACATATAAACATCAAACAAATTAAAATTCATAAGCATTTTATTAAACAATAATATAGAAATATTGCACTTAACAACAGGGACATTCAAAGCAAATGTGTGTGTGACATAACAATATTGTAATCATGATATTTATTTTGGTGTGCATTTTGTACATTGTATTAATTTTGCTTCAGTAATGATTTCATATGTTGAATAAACTCTATATATAGAATGTCAAATTTGTGATTTGTAATTTGCATGAAAATAACATTTTTTTGTATATTAATGAGTTGCTATGGACATAAGATGTCAATATTGAATGAGGCCATAGGTCAAGGACAATATTGGTTCCTTATGTCCATAAAAAATGATATTGAATTCAATTCAAATCTAACTTGGTTCTATGGTTACTGGTTAGGAGATTGTTCAACATCATTTGCATAATCATAAACATCAGTAAAATTATTATTTTCATAAAAAAAACTTGAATATATGTATAACAGTAGAGTATGCTTTATCTCTGAAAAATACAATGTCCCTGTTGGGATTTGATCCCAGGACCTCTCGTATGGTAAGCCAACTGAGCTAAAAGAGATCCTTTCTAACCCAGTTAGTAGAGGTGGTTATGAACCTACTGTGGTTCCTATAACCTTAGGTAGGGGAGTGTACCAGGTTATATACAGTTAGCTCAGAGGATGGATTCTCCCACTCCAAAATTTGTGGAATTTCTTGGTGTAAAACTGAAATACACCGATATCCACCGAAAAAATCTTGGTGTATCTTTGGAGCATTTGGTCATAAATCGGCAGGGTTTCTCACCTGAATCGGTGGGCCGCGGTGAAATTTATGGTTTTAATCCCATTGATCTATGCCGCTTTCTCCACGGGATACAGACAGGTGTTATTAAAAATCAATAACTCAGGTAAGCATAATTGCCGTTTGTGTGACTATTTATAATATTTGTCATCAGTAAAAAATATTAAAATAAAAACATATGTTGGCAGAGATCATAATATTTCCCTGGTTCCGCCTGTTTTCCCTTTTGCTAAAAACAGTAACATTCTCGGAATCAATATCTCGTATAGGGGTATGGACTTTTGTCAATTGCCAGTACCCCATCAGGCATGGGCATAGTCAGAGCGATATATTCGAATCCGGTGCTAATAAAAATTTGTGATGAAATTATTTCGTTGAAAATTGCACTACCGACTTGTCTTTTTTCAGCAGGCTAAAATATTTTGTGCTGACTTAAATTTTTTATTTAAAATGCCGACTGTTCCGCGGGACATCCCTTGTGATAAAAATAGTAACATTCTTTGGAATCACTATCTCGTATAGGGGTATGGACATTGACCATTTGTCAGTACCCCGTCGAGTTGAGCTTTGGAGCTTCTGCAGACCAACACCCTAAATTATCAAAAAATGCCGTTACAATGTGAAAGGCGCTAGAAAATCAATGCATCAATCGTGTATGTTCAGGTTTTGACTGATTTGAAATACACTAGCGAAGCAAATTCTTTTGTGTATTACACAAAAAATCGCACGAGTACAAAAGGTAAATTTTGGAAAAAACGATCAAAATACTTGGGGACAACGATCTATTGTAAATATTTAAAGTTCCACGCGACATCCTAATCAGATTAACTATAGGAGGCATTTAAACATTTTTATTACTCTAGACGACCATAAACCATTTGGGAGGGTCATAAACCATGCGCTGTTGGGTGGACCAGCTTGGGAGGATTTTGGGAGCAAAATCTGAAATTAACGGTGGCACCGATATTCACCGAAATCGGGGGGAAACGATAGAGAATCCATTCGCGTTGAGCTAACTGTATGTTAAATAACTCATTATCACACAGCTACATGCAGAAATTCAGCTTAAATAGAACATTTTATGGCCATCTGATGAATTTCTTTCTTTTGGTGATTTTTCCTCATCAGTTGTGTAAAATATTTTTAATATTGAAAATAACTGACTTTATCACTAATCATATTTGATTAAATTGTATTTTGGTAACATACAGTCTCAACAGTTACAACAGCTGTAGACAACAGTTATCTCTCTTACAAACCATATACATTGTATATGAAAAATATATTGGTACATTACTGGTAAATGAAATAAGTGTCTCCCTAACTTTCTTGGCACACTGGTAGCTTTGTTCATTGTTTCTGATATTTTCTCCATTGATGAGTATAAGAAATATCTAGACCCTACGATAAAAGCACTAGACTGGAAAACATTATAATCATATAATAAGTAATCTATTGGTAAGATAATGGGAAGACACACAAATCTTATAAACCCATCACTGTATATAGTTTTTACTATATCACATAATAATGTCTTGTATTTCTACCACTTGAAATCTCAATATTTCAAGTGCATTTGTAATAAATTGATCTTTTTATGCTAAAATGTGTCTTTTAATGATAACACATTATTTTCATAAAATATAAGACAGTGTAAGACAAACAGTACACACATTGTTGTGGGTATCAAACTTATTTTGTACTCGAAACAAATGAGAAATACTTTGTAAACCTCACATTTTAAACAAAATGTTGTATGTATTACCAGTATATATCTTACCTCCTACATAAATGTAAGAAAATTATTGGCTTAGCGTGAACACGTGGACACCCTGTATAACTCATACAGGGCTCTGAGCCTCTTGTATGTTTTTCATACAGGGTTAGTAAATTTCATACAGGGCTAGTAAATTTCATACAGGGTTAGTAAATTACCATTAATAAGTAATAGTTGACTTGATGTATTTTGGGAAATTACTTGTGTTCTTTAAACATTATTTCCAGGGTTTTGAAAACAGTTTATTGTTTTTGTGAAAATTTTGACTGTTCTTGCTAAACATTATGTGACATTTTTCTGTGATATAAAATATCGAAAGTTTGTATTTTTCAATTATTTTATGAATTCTTGAGTATAGACTCATAAAAGTAAGAACAAAAACTCAGAACTTCAAATCCAAAGGGTAGTCGGTAAGATATATTCGTTACACAGTGTGTTAGTGACCTAATACGTTATATACGGGGTCAGTAAATTTCATATGGAATTTGACCCCGTATATAACGTATTAGGTCACTAACACACTGTGTAACTAATAATATTAAGACTTTAAATCAAATATTTCCCATACATAAAAATATATATATGTTTTGTGAATTTCAATGTGCCTGTGCAATCTCTGAAAAGAACTGTAGCACATCACTGACACTAAAAGCTAATGAAATAGCAGAGTCTTGATAACACTTGTTTATTAAGTCCTCATAATGTTTGGTCTGTTTAATAAATTCATCCTGCATAGAAAGCCATACAACCTACAAAATAATACAGACATGATTAAAATACTAATAATAGAATATAAACAAACTGTAATTCCAAAATTTCAACCAGGAACCAGGGATGGGCACGATTACATGTAGGATTTTTGTGTAATCGATTACTCTGATTTTTTAATGTAATCGATTACAGTCGATTACTTTATCAAAAGTAATTATTTTACTTTTCGATTACTGTCAATTACATTCTACAAAATAAAAATAAATAACTAAAGAAGGTTAAACACAATTATGCTGCTCAACATATTTATAGTGGAAAACTAAGAACTTTACAAAAGCATCCTTTTTTTTTGTTTCGGGTCATTTGCACCATATTTTGCACGTTTTTTGCTGACAAACTGACTTAAGTTTTGTTGTTTTTTTTTTACTCATTATTGGCAGATATATTTATATATAGCTCATTACGATGTTTCCTCTGAAAAAAAAAGGTGAATAATTTGTCCAGCTAATTTTATAGATTGAAATTTCAAATTAATTACATGTATGGATTTATTTTTTTGTTTGGATAATCTCCTTAATTATACGTTATAAAACTATCAATGGAGAACAATTTATAACCTTGGGCAATATAATGTAAAGCTGACACTTAATTAATAAACATAATTGAAATCAAAACAATGCATGTCATTGATTAAAGGTCTTTTATCATCTGATCAAAGACAAGAAGGCAGTTAAATAAGAGTTTTTTTATTCTCCATTTAAATCTTTTAATATGTAAATATATATATTTAGTGTCATTGTGGGATACTTGTACCTATTACTGATAGTTCATTGTCAAAAGGACTTTGTATCATTTCTTAATCTTAAACATAACATTATGATGAATCAAATGTTTCTCTTTTCTAAGCTATTTTGTAAAATGAATCTGCGACAAAATATCAAATTAAATCCTACTGAGAATCAAACTTTATTTATTTCACAGATAGGATAGTTAATTCCATGTTAATTACATTCTATTTGATCTGTACCTGTAATAAAAAAGAGCATTAACTGAAGTTACATGCAGTTGTTTATTTCCATTTAAAGTAGGTTCTATTTCATCAAACTATTTTTACTAAAGTAATCGAAATATAATCAAAAAGTAATCGATGATTACATCATATTTTTTATTGTAGTCGATTAAATTACGATTACATGTAATCGAAAATTTTGACGATTACAGATTACTGTCGATTACTAGGGAAAATGTAATCAATTACAATCGATTACGATTACAGATTACGATTACCCCATCCCTGCCAGGAACCAATGAAAATTGTAAGATGGTTTCATACTAATTTTCAAAATAATGTTTAGGTATCTGGGTCACCTGAATTAGGCAAGCCTCATTACAATTTTGATTATCTATTTTGTTCTAAATCAAGGGGAACAACTCCAGGAACAAAAATCATAATAACAAAAGTTACCATTCTCAAAATAGTTCTTGAGATTACCATAAAATAAACCTGTTACAAACATATTTTTTACATAGTAAAAGATTATTAACTACCCAATATAAATTTAATATATTTAATATCCATTTCAATCTAAGTTTAACATTTATATATATATAATTTGAGATTATGAGTAAAACTCAGAAGTTGATGCCCAACCACCTCTGCCCATATTCAACTTATAGCTTATTTCCATTTCTTTGGGAATCTAGCTAATTATTAATTGCAAAACAAAATTTTTCAATAACAAGAAACTTCTTCAAATAGAATAAGGGGTGAAGATATTTGTCACTGCCACATATTTCTCTACTTCACATTCATAAATATTTGTTGATTAGCCATTTGAATTTCCATGGTTACCATCATATCATTAAGAACAATCTTTCCGATATCAATTGTAATGATTTATCTATTAAATCATGGGTTAAAGAGTCAATGGAAATGACCCACAGGTAACCATAACAACAAACTTAATGAATTCATTGTACATGGAATAATTCTGCATTTAGACTGAATTTGATGAAAGGCTTATACAGCATTGCATTTTATTATGAATTTTGTTTGGAAACGATTCCATATACATGTATGTAAAAGACCAGATAAAAAGCCCCCTCCAAAAAATTATGTTTTACAGTATAAAATTATTGATAACAACCTGTAACAGATTTTCTTCTTCACATAGATGTTTTTCTACTTTCTTGTACACGTGATCCAACCCTTTCTTTACCTGTTAATATAAAACAAAACAGTGAATTCCTATAACAAATAACAAGTTCAGGTCAAGAAGATTGACTTGATATATACTAAAAATAGCACATGTTGTATTGAGTACACCTCACTATTAGCAGGATTTAAATCAGAACGTTAGTGGTGATAAACACTGATTACACAGGTAGTCAGTTGTAAATCCAACTACTGTCTGATGATGACCAAGACGGCCCCAGTACATTGATATAAAATACTGATAACAGAATATTATACATTATTATTATAATGTTGGCATTTTGAATATGATTATTGGCATTTTTTATTTTTTATTTATAGCTATTTCTTTAATATTCAAAAAACAAAATTGTTGAAAATTGTTTTCTAAAATCAAGCACTGAATTATGCATCTTGTCCTTCAAAATGATTTAAGTAGAGTTTGGTGGTTTTGTTGATTACAATGTTTATACAGTGGAGCTTGTCTTAAGTGAACTTCCTTGGGATCAACTTTTATGTTCAGATTAGACAGGTATTCAGTTTATACAGGTTAAATTCACAAAGATTTCTTACATTGAGACTTCATTTAAAGTTCGGTTTATACAGGATTTCGGTTGATTCAAGGTTTGGTTTACACAGATTTCATTACTATACCTCTTTTCCTGGATATTCTTTGATAACTTTACGTAGTTCTTGTTTACTGAAAGCTAACTGGTATCCCACTTCCTCTGGTTTAACACCAGATGATATCTTGTTTTCTACACCTTCAAAGAACACCTTAAATACACAGAAATGAAGATTACAATGTAAAATTAAAAAGAAACATACCTTAAATATTAGTTTTATATGGTTGAAATTGAAAAAAAAAGTGGCTAAACAGTAAAAATTAATAATAAAATTGAACACAACATGCATCCCACCTTTGTCATACCTCTAAATCTAAAAATAAAAATGACAGGAACAGAAGAAAAACTAGTGTTCTGGCACAAGAATGTACACAAACATATCCGATACACAGACATCTCTTAAAGTGTATGGGAAAAAAGGTAATAAGAAATTACTTGTTTTAACCAATGAATGAGTGAGTGGTTGTTGCTTAACAATAACACAGCAATTTTTCAGCTATATCAAGTTAATTTTCAATGAGATGATAATGAGGTCCGCGTTGTGTACTAGACCAATATGTTTAGTTGGATTTTTATAGAGCTAGTTCACTGAAACAACAGTCCGCGGGTAGACATGTCGCTCCACTCGGACACATTATCCTGATTCCGAGCAAACCAGTCTTTGCTCTTTCTCCATAATGCTGCATGCCTAGCAGAGAAGCAACAAATACCAATTTAATAGTGTTTGGTTTGACCCCATCAAAATAACAAATGTATGTGACAGATACTAAATACACTGAAACAATTTTTCTTTCAAAGTTAATAGTTAGATGGTCTATATCTCTGGAAAAAACAATTGAAAAAAAATCATCAAAATTGGAAAAAAAGCTTACATTCCATATTCCTAGGTTTAGTTACAAAGTTAAAGCTGATAAAAACAAGATGTTGCATGCTATGTCGTGCTAAAAATACCCCAACTTGTTCGTTTGTAAGTGGCACTGTAAACAGGAAGTAGATGTGCGGTAAACCTGGAAAGGGGAGACACGGTACAAGTCACCATGCCATATATCAAATATAAAATCATTTCTTCCAGTAGAAGCTGAGATATCTGTTACGAAAGTGTGAACGGATGGACAAATGGACGGATGGACTAACGAATGGATAGACAAGGTGATTGCAATATAGCCCCCTCTCTACGAGTGGGGGTATAATTTTGTTTTACACCAATTCAAGTCTTGTAACTCTGGAGAACAAATGTTAAACAAATCTTCTAAAAAATAGACATAGTTTCTCAGAGCCATAGAAAAATATTCCCAATCTTCAAAATGTTCTAAAAAAAAGAACCTACCAGTCTTTTGTATCAATTATTTAAAAGAAGAATGATGGCATGTCAATAACAACTTGAAAAATAATCGGGAAACCATTACATTTCAGCTGACTTCTAATGACAAGAGATTAATTAAAATGTACCTGTATTTTCTCTAGTGGTCTTCCTAATAAATTTGTAGTGTAAGCATACAGATTATCTTGGTAAACTTGCTTAGCTTCTTTCCTGTCTCCATCTAAACATGGTATCTTCAGTTGTGATAAAACAGCTGAAAATTTGGATCAAATACAAATCTTTCATATAACCTGTTAACAATTTTTAGGTTTAGGTAAACAGCTACAGTGGAACCTGTCTAATCCGACACACCAAGGGACCAGGGAAATGTGTCGGATTGTACAGGATGTCGGAATACTCAGGGTTTTCTTAGTTAACAGAACTACTTTGGGACCATAAATTTTTGTCGGATGTCACAGGATGTCGGAAAACTCGGGTGTCGGATTGCACAGGTTCCACTGTATTTACAACACCAACACAATAATTGACATCGGCAAAGCTTAAATTACAATACAATCGTTGTCTCCATTCTACTGCAATACAAAAAAATGCTTCCGTAGAGCTGTTAGGGGGTTATGGTTAGGATTATGGTGTTTAATGCCACTTTCGACAATATTTCTGTTAATTTTCGTGGCGGTCAGTTTTATTGATGGGGAAAACTGGAGTATCCAGAGAAAACCACCGACCTGCTACAATGACAAACTTTATCACATAATGTATGGAGTAAACTTCCCCATGAGAAGGATTCAAACTCACAACTTTAGTCAGTACAGCTATTAAATTGGTTTAAAACTGAAATAAAATTAAAGTTCCATGAAATGTATTAGATGTCTTTACCACATAATCTTCATAGTTAAGATAGTTTATATTCTCTTTTACAATGTAATAATGCAGACTTTTCCATTATGTTTATGATTCAAAACGGGACTGTCGTGGTTGTGGTCAGGATCGTATGGTAGTTGGATCTACAACTACATGTGCAATCAGTGTCTATTACCACTAACATTGTGAGTGCGAGCCCTGCTCATGGTGAGGTGTACTCGATACAACATTATGCGATAAAGTCTGTCAGTGAATTGCCTCCACCAATAAAACTGACCACCACGATATAACTGAATAACTGAAATACTGTCAAAAGTGGCATTAATTACCATAACACTAACCTTTACCCAACAATTCAAAAGTGAATAAAATCTTATTAGAACTTCAACTAGTCTTAGATCTAAGCAATGATCTTATATTCTGTTATATTGTATTAATCAACAGGTTGGATTTTAAGAATTCAATATGGTGGCTCGATCAAATAAAAACCTTTATAGTTACGACATGCACATTGAGAATTTTATGCAAGAGTTTACTCAATCAAATTCAACAAGATGTTGCACGCTACGTCGTGCTAAGAATATCCCCACTCGTTCATTTGTAAGACGCACGGTAAACAGGAAGTAGATGTGCGGTAAACCTGGAAAGGGGAGACACGGTACAAGTTACCATGCCAAAGCCATATATCAAATATAAAATCATTTCTTCCAGTAGAAGCTGAGATAACTGTTACGAAAAGTTTTCATTACGGCAAACATGAAAAATTCTAAGTCGCACTGTAAACAGGAAGTAGATGTGCGGTAAACCTGGAAAGGGGAGACACGGTACAAGTCACCATGCCAAAGCCATATATCAACTATAAAATCATTTCTTCCAGTAGAAGCAGAGATATCAGTTACGAAAGTGTGAACGGACGGAAGGACGGACGGACTAACGGACGGACGGACGGACAAGGTGATTGCAATATAGCCCCCTCTCTACGAGTGGGGGTATAATAATACACAAAAATTGTATAAGAATTGATGTATTTTTTACACAAGATTTTTATGTATAATAATGGGATGCAAATGACACTCAAATGAGGGAACATTTACTTTGTACAAAAGCAAAAATACTTACAAAACATATGATGAAAATTTTCTGAAAAAAAAGAAGATTATTTAAAATCATTAATAAGGTTATAAGCTGGAAGCGGAATCAAGTTAATATTTTATATTGTTATCAGTAACAGGACCTAATAAGTTATGTAAGCCATTGTCCACATCAGATCTCTTAATAAGGAGTAATTTATGTACTATTTGACACAAATGAAACATGCAAACCTCAAATTAGTAAATATAGAATAACTGCAATTTTGAAGGTCGAGACAAACATTTATTGCTTATATCTCATCAATTCCAATAAGACAAGCTGGGATATTTGTGATAATGTCTGTTGAGGTCTTCAGAACTGACACTAATGTTTTTATCGGTGATGTCATAATATGTTTTATGTCAGACTGACAGATAAAATTGTGCATGTGAGTTACAAACTGACTTAATATTTTTTTTGGATCAAGGTCACTTCGTTGATCCAGACTTTATCAGCAGCACAAATCAAAGGGAAAATGTCCAATTTGCAGATAAAACTCTATTCAAACTCAGAACTAGTGAGAATACCATGATATAGAACTAGAACCAGATTTCTACAACACTGAGTACAATCGATATGAAATTGGCAGTCACTGATTGTGTGAGGTAAACTACTGATTCACCCTTAGGTTGACATGTAAATGATTGGTTCATGTATGTAGTATGTATATCCCTGGTATATAAAACAAAGCCTGTTGCATGTCCAAAAAATTATTTGCTCGTCATTGATGGCTTGTTACAAGGTTAATTTTCTGACGGTATTAATTATTTTCCCCTTATGCAGTAGCAATCAAAACGTCCCTTTATAGGCCCTATCCAGTCCCATCTTTTCACCAACACATTTTTATTGCTTGTTAATTTGTTCTGATCGTGAATATAGCTTAAATATTACTCATAGGATGCTAAGCAGGATTGATGATTGATTGACTGTTTGAGTGATTGATTAGAGCATAACACCAACTTTAGCAATATTTCAGCTATATCGTGGCACTAAACAGGATTCAGCCAATCAACATATAATGAATCCTGACTAAACCAAACCTTCTTCGAATCAGATTTTATGTTCAGAATAGACAGGTGTTCAGGTTATACAGGTTAAATTAACAAGAATTATGAAAATTGGGACTTTATTTAAAGTTCTGTTTATACAGGATTCTGTTCTATTCAGGGTATGGCTTAAGACAGGTTTACACAGTATTAATATTTACCCAACATGACAACTTCTCTAGGAGTTTTAGAATGCTCTGATGCTATTCTAACTATCTGTTCAAATACAACTTTTACTAGGACTACATAAGATTTGTCTAGGTGGGTGTGTCTGTCTGATCCTTTAAATATACTCTCTGCTTGAGTAGCAAATTCCTGTAATATATATATAGTAATAAGTTAGTCCATCTTAGGTAATCAAGAACATTAAAAAGAAACAACTTTTTTTTACCAAAATTTATATTAAACTGGAGATAACTGTATTGTATTTGAAAATTTCACCGCATCAATTGGAGATTTGATGGTTGCAAATTAACGGATATTTGCGACCATTAAATCGACAATTGATGCTGTGAAATTTTCAAATACAGTACAGTTATCTCCATTCTAATGTAATCATGTGTATAGTAGATTTGTATTGCTACATTATTGACAAGATGACGTAAGCGGTAATCAGCTAAAATTCTAAAAATATCTCATGCTATTTCAATCGTGGAATTGATACCGTGAAAATTAAACCATTAAATCGACAATTAATGCTGTGAAATTTTCAATTACAATACAGATATTTCCATTCTAATGTAATCATATGCATTGCCACATTATTGACAAGATGACGTAAACGGTAATCGGCTATTCTCATGATATTTCAACCGTGGAATTGATACCTTGAAAATTACAGCATTCTGCAATCACAAACCAGTAATATTAAACAACTACATTAGAATGAGTATTCATTGTATAAGAAAACTTCATTTTATACAATGTAGTTATTCAGTGACTTGCGGCAGGTCAGTGGTTTTCTCCGGGTACTCCAGTTTCCTCCACCAAAACAGTTTTGAATAGAACAGTAAAGCTATTTCCCTACAATCTGTCATACATATTTTCCCTATGTGGAACCCATAAACTTCAGCAAACCTTACCCCAAAGTTGTGTACAAATCCTATGATTCTACTGACTAAACCTTACCCCAAAGTTGTGTATAAATCCTATGATTCTACAGACTAAACCTTACCCCAAAGTTGTGTACAAATCCTATGA
>MJUT01043086.1:161430-206966 GCA_002080005.1 Gigantidas platifrons
TTACCCCAAAGTTGTGTACAAATCCTATGATTCTACAGACTAAACCTTACCCCAAAATTGTGTACAAATCCTATGATTCTACTGACTAAACCTTACCCCAAAATGGTGTACAAATCCTATGATTCTACAGACTAAACCTTACCCCAAAGTTGTGTACAAATCCTATGATTCTACTGACTAAACCTTACTCCAAAATTGTGTACAAATCCTATGATTCTACAGACTAAACCTTACCCCAAAGTTATGTACAAATCCTATGATTCTACTGACTAAACCTTACCCCAAAGTTGTGTACAAATCCTATGATTCTACTGACTAAACCTTACCCCAAATTGTGTACAAATCCTATGATTCTACTGACTAAACCTTACCCCAAAGTTGTGTACAAATCCTATGATTCTACAGACTAAACCTTACCCCAAAGTTGTGTACAAATCCTATGATTCTACTGACTAAACCTTACCCCAAAATTGTGTACAAATCCTATAATTCTACTGACTAAACCTTACCCCAAAGTTATGTACAAATCCTATGATTCCACATCTTTTTTTGTTCTGTACTTTATATTCTTCAATGGCAGCTATCTGGTTTTGCTATAATATTAAAAATCATCATCATCCATTAACATATAACACACAACAAACGTTTCTGTTGTCTCAATATTTTTCTTTACTGAGTCAATCTAATATACATTTTACTTACTATTCACAATACTTGTTTTCTTCCAATTATTATCATACAGGAAAAAATTATATAAGTTGATCTTTATATAAGTTTACATGACGATCGCAGATGCAGTTCACTTGGCGATGCATAGCATATGAGTAAATGGATACTTGTCACCGTCAAATCCCCAATTGATGCTGGCTACTCTACTGTTATACAATACTGTTATTTCTATTCTAATGCCAGACAACAATTTTCAATTTAGCCTAAGTAAAGGCCTCTAAATTGCAAACAGTAAAATGCTGCAAAATATTGTTGATGACTTTGGCACATAAACGTATGTCATATAAAATCGTGTCATATGAAACTGTTCATCATGGAACATAAACACTGGATGTTATTTTTACATTGTGTACACTTCAATTTTGTATAAACTCTTAACAAGAAATTATCTTAAAGGTAAGCAATGTCTTTATTTTCTATCATATTGTATAAATTGACGTGTTAGATTTAAAGAATTCAATATGGCGGCTCCTTCACACTAGAACCCTAAGTTATGACATGTCATTGGTGGATTTGACAGCAAACATTAGCCAACGGAAAAACATGTTATATAATAATTGCATTAAAACAATTTTTAAATCATCAGATTAAAAAGTCAAGAATCCAATAAATGTATATATGTTATACTTACGATAAATTTATCAAAGTTTCTCTTGATCTTGACAAGACAACTGGCAAATGTAACACTGAGGAACGACCCTGTGTCCTGGGCATTGTTTACATGTTGACTCATCCGTACTAACATATACATAGAGTAACTGTAATATAATTAATTATCTTATACAAATGTAACACTGAGGAACGACCCTGTGTCCTGGGCATTGTTTACATGTTGACTCATCCGTACTAGCATATACATAGAGTAACTGTAATATAATAAATTATCTTGTACAAACATACATAGCAAGTCCTAACTATATAGCACCACCTTGCATAATACCATTGGTTTCAAATGACAACTTGCTTAATGCCACTTGATTCAATTCTTATCTTTTTCATCACCATATGTTACTAATGTAAACTTTCCTAATACAACTTCTGTCAAATCTTACATGTATATACTTTGAATAATAGCTGTAATATATTTCATTGCGTTTTTGATTTGTTTAAAGTTGATGATTGAGTTCAGGAGAGCTAGATTCTTTCTTAACAATTAGGAGATAACTGTATTGTATTTGAAAATTTCACAGCATCAATTGGAAATTTAATGGTCGCAAATTGAGTTTACGGATATTTGCAACTATTAAACTGACAATTGATGCCTTGAAATTTTCAAAGGCAATATAGTTATCTCCATTCTAATGTAATCATGTGTATAGATGTGTATTGCCACATTATTGACAAGATGACGTAAGCAGTAATCAACTAAAATTATAAAAAAATATCTCATGCTATTTCAACTGTGGAATTGATACTGTGAAAATTACACCATTAAATCGACAATTAATGCTGTGAAATTTTCAAATACAATACAGTTGTCTCCATTCTAATATAATCATGTGCATTGCCACATTATTGACAAGATGACGTAGGCGGTTATTGGCTACTAAAATATCTCATATTTCAACCATGTAATTGATACCTTGAAAATTACAGTATTATCCAATCACAAACCAGGAATATTAAACAACTACATTAGAATGTTGATTTTTCAATAAAGTGATTATAGATAACAAGATACTTACAATCCATCAAGTTTATCAGCATATACTATAAATGACTCAAGTTCTTCTTCTAAATTTATAAATAATTCTCCCATCATTTTTCTTACTTCCTCGTTAATATGTCGCCTAAAAATAGACAAATTCTATTTAAAACATGTTGCCTAAAATTAGACAAATCCTCAATAAAATATGTCGCCCAATATAAAGCAATTCTCACTAAAATATAGCTATTCTGATTAAATTATGTCTAATATATAGCAATTCCCATTAAAATATATTGTCTAAAACTAGAACAATCTTCATTAAAGAATATTTTTAAAAGAAAGCAATCCCCATCAAAATATGCTGCCTGAAATAGAGCAAGTCTCATTATTATGTCAACTAAAACTGAATAGAGTAATTGGATTTTTATTGAAAGAAGCAAAACAGCATGTATACACAAATACAGTTAAGAAAAATTGTAAACACATGAAAATTAATACTGATACTTAATAAAACAATTATTGACAGTTAATACATGTATATGAGAAATGTGACATTCACCTCAGCCTAAGGCCTCTGTGAATTATTGTTTCTTGGGTAGATAAAATCTTATAATAAACTCATCAAAAGTTAATAATTATTTTACATTTCATGAATACATATCATCTACAGACAGTGCACCAGCAGTCTTTACTCATATTTGAACAGTAAAGTATTGCACACATGAATGTTTTGTTAAATTCTGTACTATTTCTGTTCAAGATAACTCTTCATTCAATTATTAAAACCTAGTCTAAACTTTGCACTGAGAATTCACCTGAAATTAAAATCTCCATGTAAACATTTTGCACAAAGTTAATGAAATGTAACAAAACAGGACAAATTGACAGATATACATAGATTTTGGATTGGTAAGGTTCTAGTAATGTGTATATGGAGATGAAGGGGGTCTGGTGGAGAGGTATAATGTAAAACACTATTTCCTGAAAACAATCATCTAAAGACCAATAAAAAAGTATATTCATATATGAAGCAAGAAAACCTTTAACATAAAAATGAGATTTTAGCATTTTCAGTGTGTTTAATATCTTGGAAAAGGATTAATATGTGCATCATTTAGTTTGTTTCCTAATCCTGTTGTCTAAATAATGTATCATCATATTTCGCAATATCTTTTGCTTAATTATATTACATGTATATGCATTTTTTTGACAATAAAATATGTCTACACTGAAAGTTATGTTTCTATTTCATATTGCACTGTATAAAAATCAGAAAAATAAATCTGTATACAGTAGAACAGGTTACAATCATGCATCATTCTATAACACTCATGCAGTATAAGAAAATAAAATACAAGTAAAGAAAAACAAAACTCAATTAATTTATTATTTCAGAATGATAAATGGTATTTTTTTTTTTAAAGAAAGTCAAAAAAATATTTCCCACGATAGGTCAAAGTCTCATTTCATTCAGATTAGATTTGCTAATTGCAGGGGGTCAAACACCTCTGAAGATGTTAAATATAGAAATGTACATTTGATACAATGACTTAATATACAGTAACGTGCCAAAAGTATGCCATTCTTTATCAAAATTACAATATATATTCATATAAAAAAAAAGTTTCTCTAAAAGTTCTCAAAAGTTTGTTTCTTGTTTAGGTCAAATGAAATAAAAACCATTAAAATCATAATATTCTACAGTTTCATCAAATTTACTAAATATACATGTATAATAAACTGTGCATCGACCATTTAATTTTGTGTTTCATTCACAAAATAATTGTTAACCACAATGCATAATAATTCTATAATTGATGGGTAAAACTACAGAATATTCTGTTTTTAATGGTTTTTTTATTTCATGTTAATTGGATTGATTGATTTTTGGTGATTAATGCCACTTTCAGCAATATTTCAGCTATATCATGATGACCAGTTTTAGTGGTGGAAGAAGCCATAGTACTCAGAGAGAACCACCGATCCTGGGCAAGTAACTGGTAAACTTTATCACTTGCGACTGCGAGTCGAGTGCACCCTTTTCTGTAATTTACAAAGCTGGGTGCCAATCCATGCCATATTGGTGATAGGCTTTATGAGTTGTTAGGTAATCCAACTACCTAACTCATTGAGCCACCTACATCCTCATGTTAATTGGAAAAACAACAAACTTTTGAGAGTTTTTAAAAGAAAATGTGTTTTTATAAGAATATGTGGGATAATTTTGATAAATTGACATACTTTTGATACGTTACTATAGTCATTTAATGTTTGTTTTCACTATAAAGTTGAGAAACAAAATTTTTTACTTCTTTTACTGCTTTGTTTCTATCTCTGAGCAAATAAAATTATAATATCTCAATTCTCTAAAATAAAAGATTTATATGCATAAAATCGAAAATGCTTAATTAAACTTGAGGCTCATTTGCTCACCTTGTAAAGAAGATTTATATAAGAAAAAATGGCCAATTGTAGCTTAATATAAATTTTGACCCCCACCACCAGGACTTGAACCCAATCAACTCTGGGACAAAAATAAATCACATTGCTTCTTTATGTAAAATATAATTACATTTTCATTTTAATTTTGTTTCCATTACAGCCCACTTTATACTTTATATCACAGGAGCTTTGAAATTATAGACCCTGGGGCCTTATTTCTGTAAATTTTAATCTATTTAATATTGTTATTATGCTAAATTTTTGACTCACAAGGCATGGACCCATGGACCATAGGGTCTTTATATGTGCAAGCTTGATCGAAATGATAATTCAAATGATTTATATTTGCAATTCCATTAATGGCTTCTAAGAAAATCCTTTTTCATTAAATAATTTGTCCCCATTTCCGTCTGTTAAACTATAAAGCCCCCAAGATTCAGGGCCCTTAAAACCCTGGGACCTTCATTTGCATAAATTTAAATTTATATATCCCAATGATGCTGCACACCAACTATCTTGAGGATCAACTTCACTTTTAACATTCTAAATCTCCCCTTCCTGCAATGTTTGGTATCATTTGGATGAACAGTTTTGCAGGAGAAAATTGAATGGTGAACAGATAAACGAGGACAGATGCCAAGTGATACTAAAAGTTCAATTGGCCTTTGACATGGTGAGCTAAAAATTAAATTCAAAATAATTATAATAAATAAACAAAATACCACAACAGCCATTGACATAATAAATTATGTACAAGCTATGAAAATCCAATCAAACTGCAAATGGAACTGGGCAACAATCAAACTAGCATGGCAAACTCTACTTTCATTGACATTCCAGACTTTGATTGGCTCTCAAACATATTTTTGACATTTCATAATGAAATAATTGTAAAATTTAGGGGTCTGTCTATAAACATGATACATATATTTGTTTTGTATTTTGATATAAGTTGCTTTGTCTTTGAATAATATGAAAATTAGTCAATAAAAAAAAAAGTCTATAGATGTCAACATATTTACCATGATGGCAAGATATTGTGACTGCATAAACAAAATACTGACCAACAGATTGTTTTCTTTGTAACAATTTATTGATAAATAAACAAATAATATAGTCTTGCCAACAGAAATGGAAAAAAAATGATTAAAAATATATATCTTTATCCCAAAAAAAAAATACACTTCAAAAATTTGTATTTCATTCATTATGAAGGTATTTTAAATCAAATTCATGTTTGTGTAAGGGAAGTTAACTGACTTTCTATTCTACAGTTGGAATGAGTGGATGGTCTTCTGTGTGGAGGTAGGAAAGCTGAAGCCACATGACAACAATCAAATGTCTGCTGTCAATTGAAGACTTACATTAGTTCAGTTCTACGTTTCTGATATAAACCTTGACCTAAATTTTCCATAAAATACTCCCTAAAAAGTAAACAATGTCAAAGAAACATAATGAACTCTTTCAATAATAACAGATTAATTAAAAAATAGCTTAAATCATGTTGAGTAATCCCAAGTATATTTTTTTTTACCAAATACTTAGCACTAAATCTTTGTATAATTAATATGTAAGACAAATGAGCATAGGATGTCAGACTATATTGATGATCCACGATGATAATATCTACAATATCGGTCACGACAACAACCATTTATCAAACATCTAAATAATCTGTCACATAATCGCACACATACCTCGTTAAATAAAGATGACAGAATTCAGAGCAGATGCCATTCCTGGCAATACATCAACATGAAGGAATTTGTGTCAGCAAAAATAAAATCCTTATACAGTGGCCAAAAAACACAAAGTGATGTGAAAGAGTTCACCGGTTTCATCAGTACAGAATTACAGGACAAAGATCTCTGGAGCAAATAGCAGCAAGCAAACTAAACATCTACCAGTACATGGACAGATTTTTCATGACCGCAAAAAACAAATAACAAACAAGAGCCCATAGACTAAAATGCTCTAACGAGAAATATAACCTTTTCTATACTGTGTATTCTTATGTACAAAATTGTGCCCCCTAATTCATTTCTTTACTTTGATTCTTGACAATTGAAACAAAACAGATCAACGAACTTGGATATTGAATAAATCTGAAAGTAAAAATACTTAATTCTGAATACAAAAACACACTCCCCAAGAGAGTATTTCTGGCAAGTGTGGTGACCAGGGCAGCCATTTTGGATCTAGATTTGCAAAAAAAGTAACAACACTTCTTCAGGATCCATAGAAGAACTTATATGGCATGCAGTAGTTCCATCGGATGCTAGGGCAGCTGTCTTGAAATTTAAATCTCTCCTAACAGCAAAAACACTTGCAGACCCACAGAGGAACATTTCTGGCAATTCTGGTGACTTCACATGCAGTAGCTTTTTGGAGAAGTCTAAAATGATTCTGCCAATCTGAGGGAAGGACAGCTGTCATGGATTTCAAGACCAGGGCAGCAATTTCGCAGTTTGAATCTACCTGAAAAGACTCCCTGAAGGAGTATTTGTGGTAAGTTTGCTGACTAGGCATACAGTTGGTATGAAAATGAAGTCAAAATTGTGAAATATTTATGACATATGGACATACAGATACATTTTGTATCACACTTTTTCATCAGAAAAGATTACTTGTTGAATTTTTTTTCTCCTAAGGTGAAATATATCGTACCAGTAAAACCAATAAGGACCGAAATTTGCATCAAAATAACAATTACCGTTAATGGTAAAAAAAACCCATTAATATTAAAACCCCACTATTTGCATAAATTAAGCCTTTCTACAGACATAATACTCTACCAATCCTACAGAAGAGATTTTATATACATTACTAGTAAGCAGAAATACAGTTTTTGAGAGAAAATGTCAGATTTTAAAAGAGAAGCTGTTATTCTACTGTGAAGACAGTGCTGACAACATTCCAGTATATGTTATACTTACTGAGATAAACCCTCCACCCTAATAATTAATAATCATACAATATCTTAGATAAAACAAGGATATACACATACATTGTAGTTTGGCTTGGTTTATGGTGCCACATTCAACAATATTTCAGTTATATCGTGGCTGTCAGTTTTATTGGTGGAGGAAACCAGAGTAACGGAGAAAACCTCCGACCTGTTGCAACTCACTGAAAAACTTTATCACATAATGTTGTAACTAGTACATCTCAACATTAATGGGGTTCGAACTCACAAAGTTAGTGGTGATAGGCACTGATTACATAGGTAGTTATAAATCCAACTACCATACAATCATCACCACGATGACCCTTTATTGGATTGCTATATTTATTCATCATTTAATAGTGGTTGATGAAATCCCACAAAATCCCAAATCCCTGTTTCTTATGTCTGTAATACAATGAAACCTGTCTAAACAGAACCCTGAATAAACCAGAACCCTGAATAAACAGAACCCTGAATAAAACAGAACCCTGTATAAACCAGAACCCCTAATAAAACATAATCCTGTCTAAACTGAACCCTTAATAAAACAGAATCCTGTATAAACCAGAACCCCTAATAAAACATAATCCTGTATAAACCAAACCCTTAATAAAACAGAATCCTGTCTAAACTGAACCCTTAATAAAACAGAATGCTGTATAAACTGAACCCTGAATAAAACAGAATCCTGTATAAACTGAACCCTGAATAAAACAGAATCATGTATAAACTGAACCCTTAATAAAACAGAATCCTGTATAAACTGAGCCCTGAATAAAACAGAATCCTGTATAAACCGAGCCCTGAATAAAACAGAATCCTGTCTAAACTGAGCCCTGAATAAAACAGAATCGTGTATAAACTGAACCCTTAATAAAACAGAATCCTGTCTAAACTGAACCCTTAATAAAACAGAATCCTGTATAAACTGAACCCCTAATAAAACAGAATCCTGTCTAAACTGAACCCTTAATAAAACAGAATCCTGTATAAACCAAACCCTTAATAAAACAGAATCCTGTATAAACTGAACCCTTAATAAAACAGAATCCTGTCTAAACTGAACCCTTAATAAAACAGAATCCTGTATAAACCAAGCTTAAAATAAAGTCCCAATGTAGGAAATCTTTGTTAATTTATTCTTGAGCATACTAAATTACAATGTGATAATTTATTCTTGAGCATACTAAATTATAATGTGATAATTTATTCTTGAGCATACTAAATTACAATGTGATAATTTATTCTTGAGCATACTAAATTACAATGTGATAATTTATTCTTGAGCATGCTAAATTACAATGTGATAATTTATTTTTGAGCATACTAAATTACAATGTGATAACTATAAAAGTATACCTGGAGACCGATTAACATAAAATTTCAGCTTATTTCAGAATCCACATCTCTAATCATTGCATAGTATGTATTATTTATGATTTTTTTAGTATAAATATTGTTGAAACTAGCTTAACCTGTATAAAGCAAACACCTGTGTATTCTGAACACAAAATCTGCTCCTAAGGATGTTCGGTTTAGACAGATTTCTCTGTACTTGATAAACAATTTCACCCAAAACCAATATAACCACCACATTGGTACAGCCCTATCCCTTATTGGTGAGAAATTAGCTGCTGAACCGTAGCTGTTCATATCCTTTTTTCCCCAACGGTTAAAAAAATAAAAATAAATAAAAACCTTTAAGAGCTACGGTTCAGCAGCTAGGAGAAAAGTTTGTCTACAAGATCAATAGCTTCATACCAGAAAGTAAACAATCAAATACAAAATGTTAATTTTTGAGGTTTGTCAGAGGAGTAGTTTATTTTGTCATGGCTGTTCCTATTATTTACCATTTTTTTAGGTTTAATTTCTGTTTTAATTTAACTATTAAGCTATTAAGCACTTCCAATATGGATATTGGTCAAACAAAATTAACAAAAGATTCAACCCACATTACTTGTATAATTTATAGTCCTAATGAAAACATTAATAAAAAAAAATTTGAGTTTCCATTCCTTAAACCATAACTCTTACAAGTTGAATTTGAATACCTTTCAAGAATTTCACTTGTGTAATGACTGTGAATAATAGATCTTAAACATCTTGCAGACTTTATAAGGGAGTTTCCCTATCAGTAACATCAAATGATGAAGTCTTTTAACTGCAAAACGTCATACTATAAATGAATTACTGGTATGATAGATGTATAATTAACTTACTCTATGACAGGGATTTCTTTCCTTGGCATCCAAATATCACTTGTTTCTGCATTATCTTCCTGTTAAATGTATTAAGTACTAGAAGGTCATTTCATGGGAAAATCCTGAGAAAAACCTATTACGCTACTGCAATGACACAGTCAATATCAATTTATACACAAGGAAGGAAACCAGAATTCCTGGGGGAAAAGGGGCTGTTGTGGTCGTGATCGTATGGTAGTTGGATTTACAACTACCTGTGCAATCAGTGCCTACCATCAGTAAAGTTGTGAGTTTGATTTCCAATCAGGTGAGGTGTACTATATAGCTAGATACAACATAAAGTTTGTCAGTCACTTGCGGCATGTTGATGGTTTTCTTCGGTTTCTTCCAAAAAATAAAACTGACTGCCACGATATAACTGAAATATTGTTGAAGGTGGTGTTAAACACCATAACCCTAAGCCTGGAGAAAAAGACAGAAAATTGGTAACTATCATACTACAAGTACGAGCTAAGCACACATATTCTCAATATGGACTTGAACCTGGTGAAATTGATGAAAGGATATTGATAATAATAGATCATGTATTGTCTGAACCACTACACTAGCCTATCTTCCAGATTCAGTTTAAAAGAATAAATATATACAATATACAGTCGAACCTCGATGTGTCGAACTCGGTTGACTCGAAATCTCGGATGTGTCGAGGTAATTTTCCAGTCCCGGCAAATTTCCTGTTAGTCCTATGCATTTTTACCTCTGATGACTCGAACTCGGATGATTCGAAATCTCGGATAACTCGAGTATGTTTAGAGGTCCCTAGAAAAGGAAAACAATGTAATTTTACTTCGATGTGTCGAAGTTCGAAGTGATTTTTTTCCAGAGAATTTCAAACTTACAATATTTGTCTTAATGTGTCAAAATAAAAAAAACGGAAGTTAAAACCATAAATGAAAATAATGTTTTGACACTTTTTAACTTTCCATTCATACATCCTTTTTTAATACACAAATAATATTTGTTTGTAAAACGGTTAGCGTCGCCTATTCACCTTTAAAACATGTCAGATTATTGATCACTTTGTGTACACACGTGCCAAGCGGACTGTGTTGGTAATCTATTTTATCAGGGATTATTTTTGAAACGAATTTGATGACCCAAGCCAAGGTAATTGTAATCCGTAGGAATATAAATTCCTTTAAAGTGATAATCAAAGATTGAATAAATTATCGGTTCCTTTTAAGTCTTGTTGAAATTGATTAATATTAATTACCGGCCCTTTTAAGTTTCATTAAAAATATAAGTTTACACGCCAGATGCATTTATTCAATAAGAGTTAAAAAATAAAATGATTGTTAATTTTTGTGATGAATTCTAATCAAATGTTGTATGAAAAACATCGTGTAGTCTACGTTCATCATTCTTACAGTTCGCGATGTTACCTGAACAATCTAGTTTTTGTGTCGTTTCGTTAGTTATATTCTATAATTTATTTTGACACATTGTAAATATTTGTGTATTGATTTTTTATTTGTTGTGTATTGCTTTAATAGATCTAGTGCTGAGATCGTTTTTATCAAATATTTCTTTGTTTCTGATGTGGATTATCCATGTACAATGTATACAATATTGTAATACCGGTAGTAAAATATAAATTGTCTGATTTTATAATTTTATTTAGTTCATCAACTGTCAACAGTAACGTCTTTGTCAAGAAAATACCACAAATCACATGCATACACAAAACAAACAACCGTCCTGTCAAACAATGTGTTACAAAAATTAATGTCATGACGTCACACTCGACCTCGGATGACTCGAAGCTCGGATAACTCGAACAATTTCTGGCAGTCCCTTCAACTTCGACTTATCGAGGTTCAACTGTATCTACATTGTCAGAAAATATAAAATTGATTTTTATTGGTAATTTATACATTTTTCTCTGGTCTCACCGAGAGATATTTAAGTAATAAATCATGGAAGTCAGAATGTGTCTTGAATTTTGTCATGTGTTGGTGGATAAAATTTACTAATATCCGCCACCCCCTGTTAAAACTCAAAACACATTCTGGCTTCCATGAATTATTTCGATTCTGATATGTCTAAGAGTACAAATACGGTAATATACTTTGATTGGAAGACGGTACTTTATATCTACGTTTGCGGACAATGTCGCACACAATTTATGCTGCCAAATTCGAGCAGATGATAATTCATCAACATGTACATTTACGACAGTCACATGCACCGGCGCACATGTGTTAATGAGGTTATACCCAATCGATAAATAACTTGTTTGTTTACAAAGTGAAAGTATGATGTCATGTTGGAATTTCAATATTGACGAACTCATCATGATACTAACTAAATATGACGTTACTTATGAAAACAATAAAGTCAGTTGATGAGAAGGTTCCGAAATACATCATCACTAGTATCACAGCTCATCCTATCAGACTAGCTGTTTTACTAATGATCATGTCTCTCTCGACTTTCACAACTGCTGTTATTCTATATGTATGAGCAGGTTTCACTGCATATCAAAACAGTGATAAATATACTTACATTATTAACTTCCTTCTCTTGATCTTTCATTGAATCACCAATCAAATGGAAGAACCTGACACAAAAATCCTGTTCTGCCAAACAAAACGGTTCTAACTCACTCAGAAGTTTATCTAGCACCTAAAATTAATGGTGACATGCTTAATCAAAGGACAATGATCATATTTACCTCAGAATTGTTAAAACTGTTAGAAAACAGAAAACAATTATTTAATTTGACTAATGTTTTTTCTTAATGTAAAATGTAGTCACATGCAAATTTTATTTTTAGATTTTATTTTTAGATATATAATTTATGTCTTATTGAGTCCAACGAAATCTCTCTTAGTTTTGGATTTTCCAATGTTGGTAAAAAGATTTATGTGAAATTTCTAAATTATGATTGGAAACATGTCTGGTTTATGATATTCATAAAATTTTTAAAATATCATCAATGAATCAGAGGCATACTGTAATAAATGAAATTATCTACATGTTTTTAAATCTTAAATCCAGTTTTATTTTGACATTTCATGACCTTGCTAAGAAAATTCAAAAAATCTCACATAATGTCATTTGTACAAATCTGAATCTCATCTCCTAAATGATCTTCCCTGCTAAATTTTGCTCCAGTTGATTGAGCAGTTTTGCAGGGGAAGATTAAAATGTGAAAAATTTAATGCAGATGGACAATGGACACAAAACCAATTGATAACATTGTTTTGTGAAATCCTGTTTTCCACCCACCCCTTGTACAATGATTTTCAGATTATTTTCTCCATATTGTTTTCTGAAAACCTGTTCTTCACCCATCTCTTATCAGATTGTGCTCTTTGCCTTGTTCCATGAAGCTCTGTAAATTTTCCCTTGTTACGAGGATTTGAAATAAATTACCTGATCAAAGAAATGTCTGTTAGCTAAGTCAGCGTCAGAGCCGTGCATTGATATTGTGATTGAATCCACACTCTGCATGGAACCAGATCGTTTTCTACTGGCTTCAAATCTCTGTAAACTGTTAGATGATCCAGACAACATTGAAGCTGCTTGTGCACCTATAGTTGTAAAAAGGATTGTTTTCATATTTATATACTGTGAAATCACTTTGATTCGTGGGGTACCAATTTTCGTGGTTTTCGTGGGTAGGCTGATCCACAAAATTAAGAATCCAATGAACAATGAAACTTGGGAATCAACTCGACATTGATATATTGACAAATGCTGTCCACGAGTGACCTCGACTTTCTAGACCAGCTGCACAGGGTACAATTGACAATTTTAATGACAAAATAAGTACAGGCATTCCTTTTATAATCCACGTGAACATATTTGTAAATTATTTGATTTTAAATGCATGGGTAAAAATGACAGAAATGTTTATACAGTAGAACCTGTGCATTCCGACACCTGAGTTTTCCGACATCCTGTGACTTCCGACAAGAAATTCAGGTCCCAAAATATTTCTTTAACATTCTTTGTTAAAAAACCTTGAGTATTCTGACACCTGTCACTTCCGACATCCGACACTGTTTTACGGTCCCAATGTTATTAATTACACTTAATTAATCCTGTCTTATCCGACCCTTTGATCTGCTCATTAATAAATTACCATCCTTCCATGTGTATCATTAAATATAAACCATTAACAAATTGACAGACTTACCTCACAAATAAATTGTGATTTTAACTAATTAATTGGCTAGCAATTATATTAGAGGCTGATTAGTAAGGGTTAAAAGAATATAATATGTAATAATTAAAATTTTACAGTTACCTATTTTCACTTTCTTTGTACAGACCATGTCTACAACCATTATCTGATATATTATGAAATTGTTCTAGGCTTGTGTACACAAATATATTATTATTTGAATTTATTGATTGACAGGTCTTTAAAGACACATTATTAAGGGTTAAATTACGTTTACCAAGAATATAATAATTAAAATTTTACAGATAACTGTTTCCACTTGCTTTGTAAAGGACATGGCTACAACCAACAATTATCTGATGAGATTATGAAATTGTTCTAAATAAATTAATTTTGTATAAATTAAATATTAAATGTATTTTATTTTCATCTACATAGTAGTTCCAATTATTTAAACCATCCTACATAATCAAACATACACAATTTCTTCTCTTGTTAAATTTGTGCAAATTTCTGTTAACTGAAAAGAAAACCTGAGTTTTCCGACATCCTGTGCAATCCGACACATTTCCCTGGTCCCTTGGTGTGTCGGATTAGACAGGTTCCACTATATGTGAAAATATTTTAACAACTTCCGGTTATAGAAATTAAATTTACTTCCAAACCATACACTGACTAAGTGTTGAAAAACATTTTTCTATTAAAGTATACCACCCTTGCTTCAATAAACATATTTTATCACCTGTCTTTAAACAATTAATGATCAATTATCCATAAGTGAGCTGTACATGTACATTTGCCCTGGGGACAGGATTAATATTATGACACGACAACGAGTGAGAAAAAAAACTTTATTGTTCTTTTTTCAGTAGTGATAAACAAAAATTGAAAATAAATATATGTAAGACATAAACACGAATTTATTATAAATTAAAGGAAATTGCTAGTTAAGTGATAAATAAAGTAATTTTAGTAGATTTTTTTAAACTTTCAAATGCGATCAAATAAATTGTGCTAAATTTACAAATGCCAGAATTTTCTACAACTGTCAAAATGAACACTTTAATATCCACGTTCCACTTCCTATTACATAATTATACGGTTCATCTGTCTAATATATTGAAGCTTTCTCGAAGATTTGCTACCCAATGAAACTTATATATTATGTTGAAAATATAAATTCCACAAATTTTATTTTGGGTACAAGCACAAAATCCATGAATTTATGAATCCACGAACTTAGAATTTTTAACCAAATCACGAAAATTGATGCCCACGAAGAAAACTACTTTCACAGTATTGGAATGATTTTGAAACACATAATTTTTGTATGTTAAGACAAATAGAAATAGATAGTGTATTCATAGAGTGAGAAGTGAGTGATTGTGTTCAGAAAATGTTCAGCTATATCATGGTGAGAACAAGTTAGTTTTCAATGAGATGATGATGAAGTTCATGTTGTACTATCCTGATTACACAACCAATTCCGTTGATTTTTGCATGTTAGACAAGAAAAAGCTGATAATGTACTAATAGACAATCCTTGTGGTTACGTCAAAAGGACCAATGATTTCACTTTTAAAAATATCTGAGTGAGTTATCCATGATAAAATAAGGCTGAAAGATACTAATAATGAGCCAAATGTTTACTTGGTGCTATACAAGGAAACCACTTATTTGAGTTTAAAACAGCCAAGATTTGGCAGTGTCAAGAAAAATGATGCAATACTGGATATTTTTAACATTTGTGAGGGGCTCAGGAGTTGAAAAGCAATTTTTACTAATACCCACTTACAATGCATATTTATATAAAATGAATTCCAAATCCCATACATGTAGAATAACAGCTGTTATGAAGGTTGGGACACACATTATCGCTTGCATAGCACAGAGTCCGAAAGGATGAGCTGTGATACCAGTGATAATGTATTTTGAGACCTTCACAACTTAACGTTAATGCTTTTATTGGTAACAACAAAATGGTATGATGTCATTGACATATAATTTACAGAATCAGAGTCAGTCTGGTGATACTGACAATACCTCTCAGTGAGATCAAAGGAAACATGTAATCATTACAAATAAAACAATTAACTGCTTAACTCTTACCTAATTTGACTCTTTCAGGAATAGAGGTAAGTCTCTGCTTAGAAAATTCTATAAAGTCTTCCATCTCTTTCTTGTATAATTTACTTAAACTTGCTGTATAAACCTACAATAGAAATCAGATTTAAACACTTAAACTTGCTGTATAAACCTACAATAGAAATCAGATTTAAACACTTAAACTTGCTGTATCAACCTACAATAGAAATCAGATTTAAACACTTAAACTTGCTGTATCAACCTACAATAGAAATCAGATTTAAATAATTATAGTCTTAAGAGTAGCAGGACGGGTGTCATTAGCGGAACAGAAACTGCTTACCCCAAATTGTCATGAAATTAACAAACTTAATAATTCAAAGATCAATTGTGCTTTAGTTGAAAAATTGAGATAATGTTATCCAATTAATAAATTGCTTCAGTGGCAGCCATAGTCTACAATCGATCCACATACAACAAAGATATAATTATATACAGCAGTTAAAATGTATTTAAAACTACAGTAAATGAGCATGATCAGTCATATTTCTGTACATAGTCAGCCTCTTCTAAGGCCAGTCCCACCAAAGGTCATCCCTCTAATCAGACTAGATTTAAGATGAACTGAGAAAGTAAATAACTACTAAATTGTCCCCTCAATAGAGGCAACCTCTCTTATAGCGACTCTTTTTCATTGCAGAATGAGTGGCTTTATATTGTACAAATGTATAACCTTTGACAGTTCTGTAAAAGTCTTTATATCTGCTGCTTTAAGCCATGCCATTAAATCAGCATATGGAGTCAGATCTCTATGTCTGGTGAAATGTGGTGATAGTTTGTACTCTGCTGCTTGTCTAGACAAAGTCTCTCCCATCTCATTACCCTGAAATAATAATAATGACGATTTTCATTAATATGCATCCATATGACAAGTGATAATATTAAACAAATTTAGTTCCTCAAAAATTAATTAAGCTTTTTAAACTTTATCTCCATTTAAGTAGTCCTACTATTAAATACATCCTGTTGTGACAGATATTGCAAATTTGTGGTTAGTACCCAAGAGAACCATCCAACAAACATTCCAATTCAATTCAATATATTATTCACTCAAGACACACAGATAATGTTAGGCATGAATTAAATATACAGTTTGTACAATAAAAGACAAACCAGGACATAAACATAACATACAAAGAATAACATAAGTAATATATAAGATATACATTTCATATTACATTCTGCATCACAGATCCTCAAATTAATTATAACTAGAGGTACTGCTGGATGCAGGAGTCCCGCTTTCATACATAAATGGAATAACTTAACTGTCCGCTATGCTGGACTAATACCCCCCGCGTCCCCATCATCTTAATTGAGCCAAAACATATTTGGAACACAACTTTTAGACTCATAATTCTGGGAAAACTCGATGGACCAGGAAATACTACTAATGTGCACACAGACAGACAGGCCAATTCCTATATACCCCCCAAACTACGTTTGCGGGGGGTATAATAATTATATCAGTGTCAATATAGATTTGGCTATAATGCATACCGATGTTGGTTTAATTGGTTCTATTTAACCCAAAAGTTACAGATACAATAGTAAAAAGATTACAGACAGATGAGAATGACAGATCCCAATTGGTTGCAATAGCTCATACGATCATTTGGATCAGGTTAGATCAAACTGTTCAGATGTCGCATAAATGGACTGACTGACAAAATCTCACAGAAGAATCAGTAGTTAGATACTATAAGGTGCGTCTACATCGTAAATTTCCGTTCCAATTTGGTTAAAACTATACCTGTGCACCTATTTCAGACAGTTCTAAACACCAATCCATCTCCCTTTCAATATTTGATGGACCTATCAAACGTGTTTTATGACATGTTTAAACTGTCAAATTTGCATTTGAAACAGGTGCACAGGTAAAGTTTGAAAAAAATTTGAATGAAAATTTGACTGCTTAAAAGAACATATTTCTTTTTAGGTAAGAATACTTACCTGATGAATAAACAAATTATTCAGATGATGTGCCAGTCTTTTAGCAAAACCTGTGGCAAACTTGGTAAATTTCTTCTGTTGTTCTTCTACAGCAGCCATTTTAGTCAAAGCTGAAAATATTGGTAAAACATATATTTTTTTATAATACATGCATAAACATCTTTAACGTTTTTATTATAATATTTTTTCAAATAATTAATATTCACACATTCATGATGAGCTGTAGTGGTGGTGCAATAGTAATTGTGCTCACCTCGAGTGTGGTAATTTGTGTATTTGAGCCTCCGTCGGGACAAATCAAAAGATATAAAATTGGTATTTGTGTGACTGCTGATGTACACTTCACTGACACTTACCTGGGTGTATGTTAATATTAATACATTTATGAAGTGCCAAGGCTGCTGATGTACACTCATAAATTCCATTGGGTGTTGACAAATCACCGTCTTGTAATGCTTTCAAATGTTTTGTATCGAGGTCCAGCTGTGTCTAAATAACAATGATAAAAATTAAACAAATAGAGTTAAAGGTATGATTATAGCTTACTTGTTTTTTATTTTTTTTCATTTAAGTTAATATATATGATAGACTCAGATCGACGTCCGGACTCAAATCGACGTCCACTCCTCAAATCGGCATCCACTGACGTCATTATCTCAAATCACGGTCCAATTTTAGAATATTCTCAAATCGGCGTACTTTCCAAACTCGCATATCTACAATAGGTCCGTTTGTACGATCAAATTTGCCATCAAAAATAATTGTAATGACAGTTTTGTTTTGCATGTTTTTTTTTTTATCTGTTTCTGAAAGTTGTTGTTTTGTTTTGTGTTTTTAAAGCATTTTCCCTTTCATTAATATTATTTAGGGTTAAGGTTAGGTTTATGTTTAGGGTTAAGGTTAGGGTGAGGGTTAGGGTTAGGAATATGGTTAGGGTTAGGATTAGGATTAGGGTTAGGGTTAGGCTTAGGTTTAGGGTTAGGGTTGAGGTTAGGTTTAGGGTTAGGGTTAAGGTTAGGGTGTGGGTTAGGTTTAGGGTTAGGGCTAAGGTTAGGATTAAGGTTAAGTTAGGATTATGATTAGGGTCTGCTAAAGTAGAATGTACAATGTACTCTGAATCTGGTCTTGTCCCTTCCCCATTATTGTTTCAAAACCATGTCCTAACGGGTGTGACGTATTTTAGAGTATACATTCGTGACGTCATATTGAACGTCCATTTGAGAATTGGACGTCGATTTGAGGATTGGACGTCGATCTGAGTCTTACATATATATTAGAGTAGTCTCCCTGTTCAGGGATTCAGCCAGGATTTTGAGACCATTAGTCACTTTTGTGGAGCAGAATTTTTTTTTCTAAATATGAATAGACAAGAATATAATGAGCTTAATCTTATAATAATTTACTTTTGATCTAATACCACACAAGTTGTAATAACCCACCCCCCCCACCCTTTTTGAAATGTTACTGTGTTTTGGTCTAGTACCACAATTGCAATAACTCATATTTGTGGTCTTCAGCAGAAAAAAATATGCCTCTGCCAATTTGACCAATGGTCCAACTTGTAATAAAATATATAGAACAAATGTCAAAAACTGGAGAAAGTTGTAAAATAAATTATTACCGTATTTCTCAGACCTCATAATCAAATTGCAACAATTGGAATAAAAATACTGTAGTTATTTCTTTTTATTGCAGACACATGTGTCTGTTTGTAAATAGTTCTATAAATTTTGATTTGATAAACAGAACGCAATTGTTACCCGGATGCAGATTGATAAAAATCTGATGGGTCCTCGTGCAGCATGCAGTGCATTTCAACGAATTGAATGACCAACCATTGCATATAAATACAGATTAATACATGGGCATTTCCATATTGGCCTGGTTATCATCCCAAGACACCCATATTGACCTGGTTATCATCCCGAGACACCCATATTGACCAGAGACGATGTCACCGTGAGATGTCTTTGACTTACACCTCGTGTGAGAAAGTATTCTAATTACTTAAAAAGATAGGTTCATGTCTACCTCACAGTGAAGTGTGCTTGAATTACATATTTAGTGAGAAAGATTACCAATTACTTACAGATATAGGTTCATGTCTACCTCACTGTGAGGTGTGCTTGACTTACACCTCGAGTGAGAAAGTTTACCAATTACTTTTTATGATTAATGTTCCATTAAGTAACAATTCTTGAATTCCATTGTTAACATACCACGACATTATCAAGTTCCTCCAGTAATTTTTGATGATTCTGATTCCTAACTTTTATAAGAGTATCTTTATCTTTCATAACTTCCATCTGATCTTTTACATTCTAAAAACACAAAACAAAAAGACAATATATTGTACTCCTTACAAATATATTATGTATAAATCCAAAAATAGTAGCATCAGTGTGGTCTTCTTGAGTAGAAGTAAATCTGTGTAGGTTTTTCATTGTTTGTATTGTCATTGGAGATTGAATGTTCAATATTATGAGGCGAGAGTTAGTTGCTTGCATAGTTGATATTGGTGGAATTGTTGACTACTAATGTTTAAAGTTTCTTTTCTTTTGAAGAAAAACTAGAAAAGAGTATGCCCCCCGAAAATCAAAATCATGTGGACGTGCACACCTCCATTATGTGTATAAACATCATACAAAATAATAAAGCTGTAGCTCCAAAACTGTAGGAGGAGATAGCCGGACAAATCATGTATCTATATCCAGACGGACGAACAAAATGACCAAAAAGTCCAACTACCTGTCATTTTGAGAATATTTGAAGAAAATCAAAATCCTGTGGACATGCACACCTCCATTATGTGTACAAACACCCTACAAAATATTAAAGCTGTAGCTCCAAAACTGTAGGAGGAGATAGCCATATCCGGACGGACAAATGGATGAACAAACGGACGGAAGAACAGGGGTAAATTAATATGCCCCCCGACTCTTCGTCACGGGGGCATAATAAAAACAATTTACCAAGGAAACTAATCCTGAAAACAAGCAACGGCTATCATTCTAACAACCATAATTTCATAGCCTTCAATAACTTATCTAAAGTATTGAAGGCAGATTTGTAATGACGTTATTACAAACTTTTGTCTACAATTCTTGAGGTTTTAAGCCTAATTGTACTGATTATGCCTCATACTGAAGTACGTTACCTGTAAAATTTTATCATAAGAGTCTAGTTTGTCTTCTATATTCTCTGCTTGGTTTATACCACCGTCTAATAATCTCATCAGATTTAATACTTGGTCTTCTGATCCCATAATGGAATGTATATTGGCCTGCAAAAAATACCATAAAATTACACAACGTGGTCCTATGAAACACCCATAATGGAATGTATATTGGCCTGCAAAAAATACCATAAAATTACAAAACTTGGTCCTATGACCCACCCATAATGGAATGTATATTGTCCTGCAAAAAATACCATAAAATTACAAAACTTGGTCCCATGAGCCACCCATAATGGAGTGTATATTAGACTGCAAGAATATAAAATTAACAAACACATTTGGTCCCATGAGCCACCCATACTGAAGTGTATATTGGCATGCAAAAATATCAAAACAATTTGCAAACTTAGTATTATGACCCATTATGTACAGGGACCAGCAATAATATGAACACTATACCATGACACAGATGGTAAAAATAAAATAAAAACTAGAGGGTCAGCCCACTGAGCCTGTATCGCTCACCTGACAGGGAGATAATCATTACCTTAACTGTTTTCCATATTTATGCATAAAAGATAATGTCTTTGAGCGAGGTGAGCTAAAAAATTATGAAAAAAGGGCAATAACTCCTAAACGGGTAATAAGATTTACTTCAAAATTGCAGGGCATGTAGATCTTGACAAGCTGAACATGTTTTCAGTTTACACTTAACATTTATCTCTTATAGTATTTGAAATAAAGAATGAAAAGTATTAACATTTTTAAACTTTGATGAAAAAAGGGCAATAACTTCAAGATGGGTAATCAGATTTACATTAAAATTGCAGGTTAGGTAGATCTTGACGAAAAGTATTAAAATTTTGAAAATTTGATGAAAAAAGTGAAATAACTCCAAAATGGGCAACGGGATTTACTTCAAATTGCAGGGTAGGTAGATCGTGACATGCTGCACATTTTTGCAATTTAAACTTAACATCTATCTCTTATAGTTTTTGAAATATAAGACGAAAAGTATTAAAATGTAAAAAAAATTGATGAAAAAAGGATGACAACTCCAAAATGGGTAATGGCATTTACTTAAAAATTGCAGTGTAGGTAGATCTTGACATGCTGCACATTTTTGCAATTTAAACTTAATATCTATCTCTTATAGTTTTTGAAATATAAGACGAACAGTATTAAAATTTTAAAACTTTGATGAAAAAAGGGCAATAACTCCAAAATGGGTAATGGGATTTACTTCAAAATTGCAGGGTAGGTAGATCTTGCCATGCTGAACATGTTTGCAGTTTAAACTTAACATCTATCTCTTATAGTTTTTGAAATAAAGGACGAAAAGTATTGAAATTTTGAAAATTTTATGAAAAAGGAAATAACTCCAAAATGGGTAATGGGATTTACTTCGAAATTGCAGGGTAGGTAGACCGTGACATGCTGCAATTTAAACTTTACATCTATCTCTTATAGTTTTTGAAATATAAGACGAAAAGTTTTAAAATTTAAAAAATTTGATGAAAAAAGGGCAACAACTCCAAAATGGGTAATGGGATTTACTTAAAAATTGCAGTGTAGGTAGATCTTGACATGATGCACATTTTTGCAATTTAAACTTAGCATCTATCTCTTATAGTTTTTTAAATAAAGAACGAAAAATATTAAAATTTTAAAAATTTGATGAAAAAAAGGGCAATAACTCCAAGATGGGTAATCAGATTTACTTCCAAATTGCTGGGTAGGTAGATCTTGCTGTGCTGATCATTTTTACCCCATGTCAAATTTTTGATATTATTAACTGTTTTTGAGTTATTACCCAAAAACCTGCAATTTTACCATATGTTCTATTTTTAGTAACAGTGGCCATGTTTGTTGGCCGAATGAAACAAAATGAAGACGTTTTATAGAGGATCTTACATAGATGCTTCCTGCCAAGTTTGGCTCCATTTGGCCAAGCAGTTTCAGAGGAGAAGATTTGTTTAACATTAGCCAATCAGAAACAAGAATTGTCCTTGGCGGCCATATTTGTTGGCGGAATGGGACGAAATGAAGAAACTTTATAGAGGACCTTATATAGATGTTTTCTGCCAAGTTTGGTTCCATTTGGCTCAGTTGTTTCAGGGGAGTAGATTAAAATATGAAAAAGTTAACGGACGGACGACGGATGCCAAGTGATGGCAATACCTCACGTGACCCTTTGGGTCACGTGAGCTAATAAAAAGTTGATATTTTCTATCTTAATACAATATCTTTCATTGGCTAAATAAACAATGTCGGATTAAATTCCCACTGTATTATAATCTCATATACATATGTATTGTCAAAACACCTGCTTACCGATTTATTTTTAATACAACTTTTTGAGTGTTTTACTTGTTTTAAATCTAAACTCAAAATGCCATCAAATTGGAAAATGTCAGTAACTTTATATCAAGCTATTTGTATTTCAGAACAAATTACTTTAAACATGAAAATCAATGGATTTTGTAATGAGATGCATTTCCAATTACTCTTTTTCACTTCAAATAATAGTTAAAATTTCCCTATTAGATTCAAAATGATTCATAAAAGTCATAGTTTGTATGACAATGCTATAACATTATTTGGTTGCATTTTATCCCTCGCTATCATTTGTGATAAAAAAAAAATTAGAAAAATACATGTAACTTTAAAATCTCCAACAAACTATGACTTCCATGATTTATCTCTTAAATATCAATTGTTGACATCTGTTAATAAAGGCATAAAAATCAGATAATCTACAAAAAGCATGAGGAATAAATTGAGTCCATACTATTCTAGTTCCAGGTCAAGTAAAAGGTCAAAGGTGGAAAACTCCTAAATTTTGCACTCAAAACTCTTATGATCTTGCTATTATAAAAAGATATTTCTTAATTCGGTTGTTTCGAATCATTTCCATTCCGTCAAAATTTTGTTATTTTCGTCTGCCAGATCACGTGATTTCGATGGAACTGCTGGTCCTGAGCTTCTGGTGTCAATGTACACAACAAAAACTCCAATCGATATGTGCCGTTTTAACGTTCGATTCTCAAGTTAAAAATATCTTAACATTTTCTGTAAAAGACAGATATCAATTAAATTATTTTATTTGTATCAAAGACTTCAACACAGAGACAAATAATTCTTTAAAATTAAATTTGTTTTCTTTCTTTATTTGCGGCTGTCAGCATCATGAAAGGAAAACGATCTGCCTTTATGTATATATTTCTTATATAAGACAGATAGTGGGATACCGAACACCAGTATTTATTCAGCGGTTTCCTTGGCGTCTCCATATTACAATTACTTATAATCTACCGCATCTACGACTATGATATGCTGACGTTGTCACAGTAATAGCGTAAACACCGGAAATCGCCTGCCTATTTGTTCAGACGTCAAGACACGAAAAAGACGGAACGTGGTCGGAATTGACATGATTCGAAACAACCGAATTAGTTTGTAATATTACCCCATCTAATACAGACAGCTGTTTTGACAAGTTTTCAGCAAATGCTTCAGCATTACTAATGGCTGCCTGACATTCAGACATCAGATGGTCAAGGTCAGACTCTTCCTTTGATGACAAAGCTTGATAATCTTCCTGTAAAACTTCTATGTCGTCTGCTGCTTGTGTCACATGTTCTGTTTGATGAGTAACTTCTGAAAAATAAAGTTTAAAATAAGATGTAAAAATGATTTTGAATTTGACACTAAACAATTTAGGTGGTGAAATACATAAATAGTTTATTGTTTTTTTTGTTTGTTTATTTGATGGTGCTCAATGCCACTTTCAACATACAACAATATTTCTGCTATATCGTGGCAGTCAGTTTTATTGGTGGAGGAAACCGGAGGACACAGAAAAAACCATCGACCTGTCGCAAGTCACTTACAAACTTTATCACATAATGTTGTATACCTCACCCTGATCGAGATTCGAACTCACAACATCAGTGGTGATAATTTATTGGAATCATAATAATGTAAATGAAAATGATATTTTAAGTTATTTTTAAAACAAAAATGTTCAGCCTACAGAACAAGATACGGCCAAATCATGTTATAAATGTATCATAGACAGACATACAAAATTAATGTGAGACCACAATGGTGGTGTAATGGTTAGCAATCTTAATTTCAGATAGTAGTTGAAAAAAAATATGGTAGTAAAATATCTAAGTGATATTTTCATGGCTTAATCTGTAAATTCTATTTCACTGTATGTCTCTGATAATACCAGTCAATTCAACACATATACTGAAAGTACTCCAATAACAAAATGTTACCTTTAAGTAAATGTCTTGGTACATTGACAAAGTCTGGCTTCTGAATCAGATATCTCTGGCTCAACTAAAAAAGAAACAACAAATATTCTTTTATTACAACAAATTTATCATTTATTTGTGTATAAAGAGAAACAATGGTGGACACTACACAGACAACTTTAGACAGCAACACAAACCCACTAAAAACAAAGGGTGAACTCAGGTGCTTCGGAAAGGCAAGCACTTCCTGATCTGCAAGCTCATGGAAATATGTATGAAACATAAGTGAGAAAGTTTAGAAGGAACTTAATGATGCTCTGTATTTATTTTTCATACAGTCTGGCTTCTTTTACCACTAAACATGGTTACCCAGGTATAACAGTCCTACCTCACTTTTACCACTAAACATGGTTACCCAGGTATAACAGTCCTACCTCACTGTGTACAAATCAAACTAAAGGAACCAATTATTTTATCTTAAAAAGTCAAGCACTGTGAAACATGTCTAAACTGAACTCTGAACAAACCAGAATCTTTAAATAAAGAATCAATGAAGGAAATGATTGTTAATTTTACCTGTATAAACCAAACTCCTGTCTATTGTGAACACAAACGTTAGTCCTAACGAGATTCAGCTTAGACAGGTTGTAATAAGTTTTTACTTGGTGTTATAATACTAAGCTACAACACACAGACTAAACTTTTATCTATCTATTTATTTATTATTATTTAAATGTAAATTATTGTATTAGTCTAAAATCATTTTCTGAATTTATGAAATGATAGTATAATATAACTTTTTAAAAGACAAACTTTGTTTGCTTCTTTGGGTAATAATATTCTTCATCACTATAACTAATGGCAATGAAAAAATTGAAATATCAATGTAGCATAAAACACCCATAGTTCTAATCCACAAGACTTGCTGGCTCTCTTCACTTCTTCTCTATCAAGTCTTTACATATAATTACAATAATAAAGATTACAGAATTATTTTACCTTCCACAAAGTAGACAGAAATGCTTCTTTTTCAGTTACACTGCTGGCACTCCATTTAAATATTTTCTCAAAATGAAGATCAAATTCAGCAGTTTCCTTCAAAATAAATAATTCAGAAATTATTTCCTATCCTTTGCAGTACAAAACAATATAAAAATAAGTTTCCCAACAGGCAAACATAACTCTGATTAAATTAAGTTTTTCATTTAAAAAGTTTTTTTTTACCAAGAAATAGTATTCCAATATACATCTTTAGCCTTTGGTATGTTTAGTTTCCAATTCCTCTCATACAGTGTAACTACATTGGTGGTGAAAAGGGATAGCATGCACATCTCAAGTACGGTAGATCATGGGTCAAAGCCCCTGTCAGATCAACCAAAGACTATAAAATTAGTACTTGTTGCTTGCAGCAGTGTAAAGACTGGTTGGCTTGGAATCAGAATAATGTGTCCGAGTGGAGCGATATTTTGTTTCAGTGAGCTAACACTATAAAAATCCAACTAAGAAAGTTGGTCTAGTACAAAGCAAACTTCACCATCACCTTGGCATTACACAACAATCACTAACTAATTGTATTCATGTGTTTTATAAAGAATAGCTGTATTTCTTTGATTTACCTTATTAGTACTTTTTCCATCCACAGTTTTGAGTTCTCTTAACAACCAGGTAAGTTTTTTCTTATACGATTCTCCTTTGTCTGACTTTTTAACTTGATAAACTCTAGGTTGTATAGGGGTGATATCTGTTGATACTGAAAAATAAGGTCAAAGGTTAATAATAATACCCCAATTTTAATGGCAACATCCAAAATACACACTACACACAACTGACAGTGAGTACATTTTCCTCCCTGCATGGGACATTTCAAGCTATTTTTTATTTAAAAGTTAGGGGAACTACTGGAACAAGTCATTTTATAAATAACTTATTCAAGTAACTCTTTGATCAAGTTTAAAATAGGGTAATCTGTCTTTGTGTCACAACTTAAATCACCTATGTACATTGTAAGTGATAATTTATTCACCAGTCAAAGTGATTTTTACTCTTTTATGCTTAAAATTCACAATGGTTCTCCTGACTGTCAATAGTATAAAAAAAAGTCAAAAACATTTGTCTTAAATCATGAAAAGCAATAAAATTGTGTTGACTCCAATATAAACTGCTCTCTTCTTTGTATCAGATTTATATACCGAGTACTGTGAATTTATTTTTATTTGTTGAATACTAATTTTTGTGGTTTTCATTGATTTAATTAAACCATAAAATTTACTCCACAATGAAAACTATAAATAACAAGAGAAGTCATTTCCAAGTATCAAAACCATCTATACAAATGTCAATGAACATCTCACTATCTTATCACAAAAATGGATACCAACAAAAATAAATGAAACTACACTACCTCAATTTCTGTTTATTAAATAACATAGTAGATTAAAGTTAAACTTGTGTCGTTTTTAACTTCAACAAGTTTTGCCATTATGACTGAAAACTATTTGAAAAAAAAACAAACCGTCACAACTCGATACAATTATTCTTTGTATTTAATGTATACACATAAGCTTGATAACTGATGTAATAATATGTATTATCACATATTTTATGGAAATAACGCCGAATTTGCATGTGTAATAAAAGCATCATTTGCGGCAATAACATTTTATGAGGGCAATAACATGTTATCTGCCCTCTTGTGAAGGGCAACAACATGTTATCTGCCCTGACAAAATATGTGATAAATAGATTAATACATGTACATGGCCTTTTTCATATTGCCCTTGTTATCAGCCCTCGACTGATATCGTCCCTCAGGGCCAATATCAAGGTCTCGTGCTGATAACAAGGCCAATATGAAAAAGGCCATGTATTAATCTATAATTTACAAATGAATTCGCTCACTCTGTAACCTTCATAACATTGGTTTTAGAGAATAAAGTTATTATTATATTGCTTATTTCATTTAATGGATTTATGTCTAATAATCTTGAATAAAAAGTTAACATGATGAATTTAAACAGGTAATCAGACTGTCTTGACAAAGATTTGATGTGGCTTATGAATTAAACTTACAAACAGCACAAAGAAAACTATTTTTCTTCTTTCTCCCCACTTTGGTAACATGAACAAAACATACTAGTTGTTCATCATTAGGGAGGAACACATCCCTGTGTAGGGTATGTTTTATAGCTGTCATAATGTACTAGGTACCAATATATCACCTGAAAATATAGAACAGTAACATCAATTTAAAAAAATGAACAAAAATGTAGAATACATTTCAACCAGAATTAGAAGTTTACATATGTCTGTATAAAAATGCCTTTTAATTTACAATATAAATTTTAAATAAAATATCCTCTAAAGAGGAATGTGAAAGCTTCAGTAGTATGTAGAGAAACCTATCTAAACAGAGTCTGCTTGGGAAGAACTTTTATGTTAGGAAATAACAGGTGTTGAACAGTTCGGTTTATACAGGATAAATAAGCAAAAGTTTCCTACATTGAGATTTCATTTACAGTTCTGTTTAGACAGGTTTCCTTTTTTTTCAGGGTTCAGTTTAGACAGGTTTTACTGTAATACCATATAAGACAACTTTATTTTCCTAATTAGCCCCCTCAATGTTTTTTTCTTCAAAACAGGTTAAAGGGATAAAGAGTGTTAGCATCTGTTAAATTTCCACACACTCTATGAAAAAACTTCTATATTATCATTAACACCAAGGAAGAATATAGAATCGATTTTGGACTGAGCTAAACTTTGCACATGCTATTATCCGGAAATAATTTTTATTACATGTCAGATTTTTCCGAAGTCGATTCTATATTAGTAAACTTTTCTCATAGTAATGATGATAGAACAAAGGGTGGAGTTAAATATTTATTTCAATTAATGATGCAAAAATAAAAATGCAAAGATCATTAACTATGGAGGGAAAAAAATTATTGAACTGAACAGTATCTGCAAATGTACTTGTTCGAGATACTCCACAAATGTGATTATAGTACCAGAAAAGGCGGACATCAGTTAGGATCGGAATTACATGAAGTTTACAAACGAGTGACACACTGCAACTTGGGATGATACCAATCCCTCAAAAAAGGGAAGAGTGTTGTAAAAATAGTAGATATGAATGCAATCTTATTATGTTGCATCAGGGAAGTACTTCTTAGGCTAAGTTGTTTAGAACGCTGACTTCAGACCAAGAAGTGGCAAGTTCAAGTCCCATTGCTACCATCAGGTAATTTTTACAATACCTTCCTGCACAGGATGGCATATCTGAAGAAAAACTTGACCTACTGGCATAAGGAAAGACACAAGGAATTGCTCCTGTGTTTATTATCATTAAGCAACCCACTGGAAAAAATGCAATCATCGTGTAAATAATTACCACTGGCACATTGATAGTTAAATTTGTTCTCACTTTCAGTAAACAAATTTAATAGCCAGGAGCAAGTCCCTAGACTATGGGAAGGGCAACAGGGGATTGTTGACTCATACATGTGATAAGGTCCTGGAGCTCATCCTGGGGATTGTCTTGAATATCAGGGAGATTAGGCATTTTTTAGATTGATATCAGGGAGATATTTTATTGATGTAAGAAACCAACTTTTGAATGTTGTTTATTTAAGTAAGTACATGTAAGTAAGTAAATATTTATTGGCATATCGATCATAAAATACAGCTTAAGCAATATACACAAGTAAAAAATACACATAAATCTATTTAAAAAAATGTTTTGATGAATAAAATGTTATCTTAGATCACTTTAAAACATGATTAAAATGTCACTTAGTTTTTTTTACATTCACAACGCTGGTCGAATTATTCTTGTGAACAGTTCCACTTACGACATGGGTTCACGCCCAGTTTTGTAAATTACAAAAAAGGGTGCACTCGACTCGCAGCCGCAAGTGATAAAGTTTACCAGTTGCTTGCCCATGGTCGGTGGTTCTCTCTGGGTACTCCGGCTTCCTCCACCACTAAAACTGGTCACCATGATATAGCTGAAATATTGTTGAAAGTGGCATTAAAACCACAGGCACTCGTTTCATATATATATTTGTTTACTATCTACACCTAAAAGGATAGACGTAGATAGTAAACAAATATATATATGAAACGAGTGCCTGTGGTTAAAACACCAAAAATCAAATCAATCAATCAATCACTTCAACATAGGAAACACATGACCATAATCTAATTATATCGCCTAGGGGATTTCCAATAATTTACGATGTTTACACATGTACAAAAAAATGTACATTGAATTTTGCTTTTTTGCTTTTCATGGATATATGCGGGAGAAAATGGCTTGTATCCGGGAGTAGTTTTTTGTGGTCTCATTTGTGTGAGACTCCCGCGCAATGCGGGTGCTATCACATGTATGTTGACTATCCATGTATGGCATTGTCCATGCATAACACACATGTGAGCTTATGGATAGTAACATATGTGGATAGTCTGACAGTGACAGCAAGTTCAAAAACAATAACACGTCCCTGTGCAGGCTGTGGTGGGAGAAACGACCACAGGGGCTTGCTACGAACTATTTCTATTCCTCGGCTGACAACTCTGTGGTTTTTTAGAATTGTCAGTCGAGGGATAAAAATGATTCGCAACAAGGGAAAGGCCCTGTGGCTGTGACTGTGAGTGAGCACTGAGTCTGAGGGAACGACATGACAAGAATAGACCCTCCCACATTTTTTTTATCTGGCTATTAAACTCCATTCTTACATTTGCTACAAAAAAATGTGTTCAGAAAATACTATTAAAACTGAAGATCGATAACAAATGACTTATATGATCTACATCGTTGAGATAATTATGGTTTCAGCAGCTTCCAAAATTTTCAGGGTTTCATTTTATTCCGGAAATTAGTTTCAGTCCTACTTCCGCTTCCGGTTTAGTTCTTGTTGCCTGGTGCGGGTAAACTAACATAGTTTTACAGCACAAGTTCCTTCATTATTGAAAATTCTGATCATCCATTTAACTATTCTAATGACTTGAACTGTTTAATTTAGGAAACTACAGCGATGGCTACGGGACATATTCTCCCCGGCTTCGGTAACCCTGTTTCAAATCTGAGACGGGCAAAAACTGCAACATTACCCCTTGACAAAACAAAATTACGCGAGTTTGCACTATACAGAAATCCGGGGCCAGATGCAGATGAACTGTTACGAATAAAAGCTGAGGCGACTCGAGTTTGGTCTGCTCAAGCACGACATCCGACTACTTATAATTCACATTTTCATGAAAAATGTCTAGATCAACCTACACATCCCCGACCTTCATCGAGGTCCAGAAGGAACAAGCCACATCCACAACCGTAAGTAATGAAGCACAAATTAGACAAATATCAGATATATTATATGAGAAAAGTGTAGCTGATTCTGTGGTTATAATGAATATGTTGTCAAGTGGTGTAGAAAGAAGAATTTGTAGAATGTAGAGTTGTCTCTGTATCCAGTTATTTTGTTTATTGTAACAAGGATTTATATAGTAGAATCTACTACATTTTGTACATAAATCCTTGATTATACTGACTTTGAATGAAACTTTTTAACTTTGGACTAACAAATAAATTGAAGATTCCTTTCATGAGGAATGTACATGTTTGTATGTTGGTTTTTATTTTATTCATGTAAAAAAATGTCTATTCCAAATAGTGTGCCTTTATTTCGTGTACTCCTTTTAAGACCTTTTGTTCATTTTCAATCATTTCCTTTTAAAGTCTGTTTTATTGGATTTCTCCTTTTTTTTACACTTGTTTATTTTCTACAATTAAAATATTATATCCAATAAAAATGTTAAAAGTTCAGAATCTTATATTGCAGTACTAGTGTGGTGTGTGGTATCAAATTGAAAACAATTCTTTGCTTGAAGTTTGAACAATTTTCCCAACATACTAGTTATGGTACAATATTTCTTAACATCATCTTTTAAGACTTTTACATTCAGAACTAAATAAAACACAATACAACTGGATGATCATGATTTGCTATTTCCCTTTAAAATAAACATGACAAGGAGACATTTAAAGACTCTCATCAGATCTTCTGAGTGGTTACACTATTTGTTAAAGCTGAAAAACACATTGTTGAAAAGTGAATGTTTGATAAGTTTATGACATAATTTAGAGAAAATATATCAATTTGTCATTGATTATGTTGAAATGTCCCAACTGAATTGTTGGAATTTTTCAAATGAATTGTTGAAAAATATGTGAAACATAATCACTTTTTCTTATCCCAAATTCATGTCAAACCATTTGATTGTCAATCAATTTTTGGTGTGATATTCTTATGTGAGAGCTATGGAAGTGGTTCAGTAATTATATTTATGGTACCAACAAAAAACCCCAAAGGATTGTCTCAATTTTCAGCTGTTATTTATCTACTTTCTGTTTATATATTTAATAACTGTTAATAAAGTTAATAAACATTTATTCAAATTATTATATTCTGTTAATTATCAACTGCACTAGTATTTGACAAGACAATTAACTTTATATAGATATAAATTTCTTTCATCTTGACTGCCAATATTTTCCTCCATTTTACACCTGGAAAACCAAACTCATAAACATAGAATTAAATTTGACAGATACTGATAGAAAACTAGATCCTGCTTGAGACAGGCACACAAAAGTGACCATGTTAAACCAAGAAATGTAATTCCTCTCTTATATCTCAAGTGGCCAAAGTTGTGCATTGTGAACATTAAAACAGACAATAAACAAGCTTCACGTATTTGTTTCATCATAAAAGACCATATATTTTCACAATTATGACATGTTTGTAGTTGAGTGAACACTTTACTAAGAAGGTTGAACATGGAGAAAAGCATTACACTTGGTACCATTACTTCTAATGGTTTAAATCTCAATTACCAGTAGTCAAACAGTTATTATCAATAAACAGGATAATAAAACAAACTTTTTTTTATTCAAGATTGTATTGGTACACTCAGACACGTAATAATGTGCAACATGATGTTGGTTATATTACATATACAAATATTATAAAGAAATTGGAACAATACAAAAAAAAATCAGTAATAGTAAATACTGTATATATAGGTACACTGAGGATTTTTATAGATTTACGACAAAAAGATTTCTATCAGAACAAGAAAAACATAATTTATAAAAATTCCACAAGTTTACTTAATATATATAAGGATATATTTTTAAGGAGTGGTACATTACAGAGTGAAAGTAATCCTTTTATCTTATGCCATGGATGGAAATATTTGAAGTGTAATATCTTGGGATAAATTTTGATAGTAATTTAGCAATTAATTGATGTTTGCAAATTTATAAGTGGTTTTAAGATATAGAAATCTGTACAAATCCAAAAGTATACCAAATTCAGTCTATAGAGGTAGTTAATTAAATGTTTTTTAAATAATAAATTGATATGTCTTGGAAATTTGTACGACATTTATTTATATGATCCCTATAGGTATTATTTGGTTTTTATATCACATTGTACTTCTGAAGTAATTTTTTCATTAAAACAAGATAAATACATAATCTTATTTAGATGTATTGACAATAGAGACATGTAAATTTATAAATGATAACCTTCTTTGATGGGTTTAAATTTCTGACAGTTAAACAACAGATATACTGACTGAATAACTTTGTTGTATAAGATTGATAGGTTGTTTTATTGTTAACCACCTGTCAATCATTTGGTAATTGTGTAGTTTTTAATTACTAATCAGACAGTCAGACAAACTTAAATACAGTTAAATCACTGTATACCTATACATGTTTAATATATTAGGCTTTGAATGGGATCAACAAAGATTAACTAAGCTCCGACTTTCAATGTTAATGGGTTATAAAATACAATTTATTAATTGCATTTATTTCCTTATTATAGTGAACTTTATACAAATGTATCATGTTCCAAATAATTTATGTTTTTTTTCACTATTCAAGCTGAAATATTAGAATGAAAGCTTACTCAGGCATAAGAAGAAAATTGTTTTGTAAACGTTTTTAGTTATCATTGGAAAGGAAATCAACATCTTAGAACTAGATGTGATTTATGTTTTAAATAGAACTTAAAGAACTTCAGATATAGATGTAGGAGTATTTTACTGGTTATTTGTCCACACCAAATTGTTTGTTTAATTTCTTCTTTTTTTTTCTTTTTTTTTTTCAAATTTACATTTCTCAAATAAAGGCACTAAAAATTGGTACGATAGTTCAAAATAAAATTTGTTTAAAATATATTAAAAAAATCTGCATATATTTTTGGCTGCTGAGTCATCAAATATTTAGGAGAAGAAAAACATGACAATCTTCCAAAGGCAAGTACTGACAGTACCTGTACCTATGCCTCATGCCTTTGAGAGATAATTGAAGACAAATTTACAATGTATTAAGAGGTCATCGTTGGGACAAACAAAAAGTGGTCTTATAAGACAGGTCACCTCTTAAAAGAGGTTCAATTCATATGAAATTTTCTATGACAAGACAAGAAAAGGGTGACCTTTTAATACAGATGACTGCTTAATAGAGGTGAGTGGATGTGCAGGTTTGACAGTATGTTATTTATAGACACCTAGGAAACATGTATATTTTTAGGGCAACTTTTTTAGTACTAGGGAATTCTAGTAAACCATTATTGTCTGATGTGAAACCACTTCAAATTAAATCATGTGATTTATTTTACACCTCTGTATTGTGAAACTTCCAAGGTCAATTCATTACAATCTAGTTAAATTAGATCTTGAATTGCTCCCACCTTTTCTGATCGTGACATATTAGATTGAATTCATTAATCCCATTCTCCATTAAACTGGAAACAGTTTGATTTGTAAGTTTTATTGTAAAAGAGACATAATCTATTGTTATCTGATATGTACTACATTGCTGTTTCCTTTGTCCTGAAATATTAATATCTTGCCAATTATTGTAAATCTCTATTTTCCTTATCCTACATAACATTCTAATCCTGATTGATTTGAACATTAAACATAAACATGAATTGAACGTGAAAATATTATGTTATGCATAATAATATTATTTTATTTCCGTAAGAATTACAGCTTATAAGCAGTAACAATTACATAAATATTATAATAATACAATTCATATGAGTAATAAATAATATAATTTTAATACAATGTATGCTGAATAAGCTTAGCTTTGTAAATTGCATAAACAATTTTGACAGTTTCATAAGAAACAGATTTTTTAAAAGTATTTTCCAATGTTATTTAATTCTTTTATATTGCAAACTGACATCAACTGATCGTATGGTAGTTAGATTTATCACTACCTATGTAATCAGTGCCTATCACCACTAACTTTTTTAGTTTGAATCCCGCTCAGGTGAGGTGTACTCAATACAACATTATGTGATAAAGTTTGTCAATGATTTGCAGCAGGTGGTTTTCTCTGGATACTACGGTTTCCTCCACTAACATAACTGAAATATTGTTGAAAGTGGCATTAAACACCATACCCCTAACCTCACATCAACTGTGCAAACTTATAGGCAGAGAGAAATATTTTTGTCTAATTTTGCAATATCTCGTGCACTATTCAATTCTTCATCGGACGTTTAACCACAGAATATATATTGTCTTTCTACATTATAAAATTGTCCCGTTTCAACGTTTAATCTATGTGCACTTATACGTTTAATATTTACATACAGTATCAATTGCTTATAGAATTTATAATTAACTGACCGACTTAAATAACATTGCAAACAAAGACCTTCATGCATATATTTATAAAACAAACATTTAGGTGAATTTTCAAATAAGCTCATTTACACATATGAAATTATCAATAATTCTATGTTTGAATTCAAATGAAAACAATTTTTAATTTACAAAGTACACCTTTTGACAACAACACATGATTATAAGTTAATTACATTTGAAGATTTCAATCTGATTGGCTAATCCGTCTGGAGAAAATTTTGGTTATACTCGATAACCTGGGTTGGTATCGTGACGTCACCAACGTGTTCATCCGCCAACGACAAATTCAAATAGTCGCATGAAATAATCGTAATTAAATTCGAGGAATCATTAAATTTTGTTGTAAAAATTAAATTATAAGGAATATTTGAAATTGTTGAACAGGTTATACTTGCATAACCTGGCTTGGGTCAGTTTATGCTTTTCATAAACCGCTTTGCAGTTTATTAACCGTAAACTGACCCAAGCCAGGTTATATCGTATAACCTGTTCAACAATTTCAAATATTCCTTAAATAACTTACATTTTTTATATATCAATCAGGGGTTGTCATGACTGTGATTGTATGGTGGCTGGATTTACAGCTACCTATATGCAATTAGTGCCTAGTTCGAATCCTGCTCATGGCGAGGTGTACTTGATACAACATTATGTGATAAAGTTTGCCAGTGACTTGGTCCAGGTCGGTGGTTTTCTCGTGGTACTCCGGTTTCCCTGCCAATAAAACTGATCACCAGAACATGACAGAAATATTGTTGAAAGTGGCGTTAAGCACCATAACTCTAACCCTTTATATATTGCATATATTCAATATGCCCAACTGAACTTTTTATTGTTAATAAAACTAGCATCATACATTTCTTTGTAACAGTCACATGATACATGTACCTACAGTATGTGTACAATAAAGTGTGTACTTTGACATTAAAATACCATCAGACTTTGCCAATTAAGTGTATAACTTGATTCTGATAGTAACTGTTATAATTGTATCTGTCATTGTCATGTCTATTAAATCTCCCATCTTATCATAACTGACAAAAGAGAGTAGGGTTATGGTGTTTAACACCACTTTCAACAATATTTCAGTATATCGTGTTGGTCAGTTTTATTGGTGGAGGAAATTTGACTACCCAGAGAAAACAACTGACCTGCCGCAGGTCACTCACAAACTTTATCACATGAAGTTGCTTCGCTATGAGCGGGATTTGAACTTCCTTTTTAGAGAATACTACAGTGCATTAATGGTAATTTATTTTTCCTGTTGGTACTATTGGAGACTTTGCTTAAACTGATTGGCTAGTTTCCTAATGTTAAGCCTTACAAAAACCTTGGTAATGGTATTTGAACATTTATTATTGTGAAAAATAAGTCACTGTATACATGTACTAATAAATGTTATATGTTTTCAGTGTGTTCCTGACAAACAGACTTCACTACATCCCTGGTTATCAAAATGCAGATGCCACAATGAATAAAGAGATGTATAGAGGTAAGTTATAAATGATGCCACAATGAATAACGAGATGTATCAAAAGTCTCAGGATGATACCAGGGCTGATATGGAAGTCCTGGGATGATACCAGGGCTAATATGGAAGTTCTATGATAATACCAGGGCTGATATGGAAGTTCTGGGATGATACCAGGGCCAATATGGAAGTTCTGTGATGATACCAGGGCTGATATGGAAGTTCTGGGATGATACCAGGGCCAATATGGAAGTTCTGTGATTATACCAGGGCCAATTATATGGAAGTCGTGGAATGATACCAGGGCCAATATGGAAGTCCTGGGATGATACCAGGGCCAACATGGAAGTCCTGGGATGATACCAGGGCTGATATAGAAAATATCATGTAGTGATCTATAGTCATCATAATTGTTAGATTTCAGGTTAATTACAAACAGATCTAATTAATATGGTATTTGTTATCATTTCCCAGACCAAACATTGATATAGTTTATGTATTTTATGTCAACACATGTTATAGTCATACCATCTAGACATAATGAAATAAACTTTTCTTCTTATTTAGTTGATGCCCTATTACCATACGATGAACAAGTTGATAGAAGAAAAATACGAGAAAAGTATATTGGTAGACAAAGTTCCCCTGCTATTAATCAATATAAAGATCCAATGGTAAGTGAAATTTATCTAAATTTTTATTCAAATTCTTTCTAAAAGAATGTTGACATATCCACATATTCCCTACCCCTTCCATATTAATACATTAATTTAAAGTCATGCAAACAGTGTGTGGTTCTTCTATTTTGAACATTTGGCTCATAGTTGAAGCATTTTTAATGTTTAGATAACAAAAACAGGACAAGTAGAGGGAGATAACTCAGTCCATGTTGACAAATTATGGATTGAAAAAATCCAAATCTACTTGAAATTAAGGTTTAATTATCATTACCTTAGACACAAATTAAATAATTATATTTAAGGAATGGTAAGCATATAGAATTTATATGACTACGAAAATACAGAATTTGATAACCAATTCTGACATCCAGTTTCAAATTTAAAAAAAAATGCTATGATTTAATGTCTATTGATATTTAATGCAGAAATTTAAAGTTTATTTAATATTTATATTTACTTAAAATTTTCAAAATTTTGACAGATCTAAAAATGATTTAATAATGATTTTATCACTTTTCCAAAATTTTCACAAATTGATTTACATAAGTTTTAAAGTTAGATTGATAAGCAATTTATCTGTACATATCCCTATGTGAAACAATTGTAAGCTATATTTTTGTTTGTTGTCCCTAATAATAAAAAACAAAAAATACCACATTTTCGGAACTGTTTCAAAATTCAATAGAATAATTGTAGTAAGAGGCAAAATTTATACCCCTAACACATAGATATAGAACAGCTGACTTTCCTGGCTTGGTGCAGGCACTTCAATAAAGAGTGGCAGGGTTATGCTAGTTTTATGGGTCTAGACCTAAAAGATTCATTTTTAGCATACCTGACTGAGATATTGTCCTTTTGTTGTCTATTAACTAATTTTCGCATCATTTTATAATTTTATCATCCTCTTAGAAACCAGTTTAGAAAATGGAAGTTAACATATCAGATATGTTATATAGATGGTCCTTAAAAAAGGTTGTGTACATATATAGAATAATGGCAGTTTTGTAGGTGGAGACAGCCAATGTCACTAGTATCGCAGCGATATCAAAGAAAAAATTCTTAATTAACGATAAATGTTTTACATACAACTCTATTTAATAAAAGTAAAAAGTCTTCTTCTCAAAAACAGTTGAACTGTTTACAGTTTGTTGGATATAGACAATTTTTGTTTAAATTTCGCATATGCATAATGCTTTGTACACTTTATTCCTCTTATTATTTATCAAGCTAGCAGCTTTATACTTTACAGATTATTTTGTTTGTTTGTTTGTTTGATGGTGTTTAATGCCACTTTCAACAATATTTCAGTTATATCGTGGCGGTCAGTTTTATTGATGGAGGAAACAGGAGGACCCTGAGAAAACCACCAACCTGTCGCAAGTCACTGACAAACTTTATCACATGATGTTGTACACCTCGCCCTGATTGAGAGTTGAATTCACAACATCAGTGGTGATAGTCACTGATTGCATAGGTAGTTGTTAAAACACGACAACCTCCCAGATTATTTGTACATATATCAAAAGTGTCCAAATTTCTTTCCTTTAATTTTTCACAGGGCATCATACAGACACAGCAAATGTGCTAGTAATAAATCACTTTTTGCATCGAAACCTTCCGTGTCCAAGTATTGTACAGGGGCATACTTCAGTCCGTGCTGCTCATGTGTTTAGTTTTCGGTGTTGTGTTGTGTTTTTGTGTTTTGTTTGACTTCGTCCTGAGTTTTGTGTGCCCAATGTTGCCAGTGTCTCTGGACGGTCCATTCTTGATTGCCCCTTTGGTTTTATCTAACGTTTATTATGTCTCCCCTTCGAACGAAGGAAGACATATTGTTTTAGTCTGATTTTTTCTTCCGCTTCTTCTGCTTCTTCTCAGCGAAGCTTGTCCGGACCATAACTTTTTTGTCTTTCCAGATAGATCAATTATATTTGGTATGTGGGTGCATGACCATAAGACGGTGTGTCCTGTATCATAATGACCTTCGTGGGACCTTGACCTTTGACCTCAAGGTCAAATAATTGTTTTTTAAATAGTATTTATTTGGTATATGAGTGGATGACCATAAGGCGGTGTGTCACATACCGTAATGACCTTCGTGGGACCTTGACCTTTGACCTTAAGGTCAAATAATTGTGTTTTAAATAATATTTTCTTGTCCGGGCCATCACATTTTTGTCTTTCGAAATAGGTTGTTGTACAGATGGCCGCATTAAGGGGAGACATACGTTTTAGGTATCTAAAACAGTTCTCCCTAGTTTTACATTGTTTTATATTTTACAGGGTGTAAGGGATCAGTTTGAACCAAAAGAAGCAGCAGCTGCTGAAGCATGGATGAAGATTGCTGATGATCAGAGTAATTATCTAATATTTTCACGTTTTGTTCATACATCTAAGAAAAGTTTGATGATACCAAAGGGATAATCAGAAGCTGTAAATAAGAGGGAATGACAATACAATGACCAAAAAGATTAAGGAGAAAAGGACAAGCATTTGCAATGATCTATGAAAGTAAACACTACACAGAAAACAAACGATTGAGCAACACAAACCGCAATAGAAACCCATTGTTCTGGAAGGGTAAGCAGTTCCTGCTCCACTATAGTGGCACCCGTCGTGTAAAATTGTTAACAGTACTTTCTGCTTATTTACTCAAAATATGACATAGAGGACACAAATATTTGCTTTGGTGGAATGTAATGATATTTATGTACTCACATCAGATTAAATTTAATCTCCTATCCCAAGTTTGATACAAGATCAGGGATTTCACACAAAAATTGAAACATATATGTTTTGTCAAAAAACAAAATCATCAAAAACTTATTTTTTTATTATTTGTTGAATAGATATAATGAATTCTAAATGCATCAGCTGTTTTAATTTTTTTTTACCATGTATGGATAAGAAATTACAAAATGTATACATCGAGATAACTTTAGCAATTGCTAATACATACAGTGTTAGCTTTATGGAGTTTTAATGCCACTTTCAACAATATTTCAGTTGTATCATGACTGTAAGTTTTATTATCCCCTGGCCAACGAAGTTGCGAAGGGATATAGTAACACTACCATCCGTCCATCCTTCCGTAGCATCCTTGTGAACACTCTAGAATCAACATCCTTCAATGGATTTTGACCAAACTTGGTACATACTTAGTCCTTAAGAGAATCTGGAAGTCTATTGATTTTCAAGGTCATAGGTCAAAGGTCACCAGGTAAAAGTTTTTTACCGCATAACATCCTTGTGAACACTCTAGAATCAATATCCTTCAATGGATTTTGACCAAACTTGGTACATACTTAGTCCTTAGGAGAGTCTGGAACCCTATTGATTTTCAAGGTCAAAGGTTATGGTCACATGGTCTAATTTGTACCCTGTAACATCCTTGTGAACACTCTAGAATCAACATCCTTCAATGGATTTTGACCATACTTGGTACATACTTATTTCTTTCAAAAATCTGGAACCCTATAGATTTTCAAGGTCATAGGTCAAAAGTCAAGGTCACAGGGTCAAATTTTTACCCTGTAACATCCTTGTGAACACTCTAGAATCAACATCTTTCAATGGATTTTCTCCAAACTTGGTACATATTTAGTCCCTAGACGAGTCTGGAACCATATTGATTTGCAAGGTCATAGGTCAAAGATCAAGGTCACAGGATCTAATTTTTACCCTGTAATATCCTTGTTAACACTCTAGAATCAACATCCTTCAATGGATTTTGACCAATCTTGGTACATGCTTAGTCCTTAAGAGAATCTGGAACCCTATTGATTTTCAAGGTCATAGGTCAAGGTCACCAGGTTAATTTGTTTTACTGCATAACAGCCTTGTAAACACTCTAGAATCAACATCCTTCAATGGTTTTTGACCAAACTTGGTACATACTTAGTCTTTAAGAGAATCTGGAACCCTATTGATTTTCAAGGTCATAGGTCAAATTTTTAGGCGAGGGGATATGCCACGCTTTGCGTTGCCCTTGTTTATGGAGGAATCCAGAGTACCTGGAGAAAATTACCGACCTATCGCAAGTCACTGACATACTTTGTCACATAATGTTGTACAACTTTAGGCACTGATTGCATTCATCTGATATTTGAATGAACTTGTGAACTGTTTTAATGTACATTTTTTTTGTAATATTTTTTAGCTCGGGAAGAAACAGATAAACTTGTAAATGCCCTGGATGATTTAAAAAGGGAGACTAAAGTAGAAACACCTATACCTGTATGTATAATGTAGGGGGTTAGGGTTATGGTGTTTAACACCACTTTCAACAATATTTCAGTTATATCATCATCACGGTCAGATTTAATTGGTGGACGAAACCGAAGTACCAGGCCACTGACAAACTTTATCACATAATGTTGTATTGAGTATACCTCACCTGAGCGGGGTTCAAACTCACAGTGTTAGAATGTATAACTCAATCTTGTAATATGAATTGTTTTTTTCCTTTGATGATTATTACTTATTCAGCTTCAGAAATGTGTTTATAAAAAACATGGTCTATTTCCTGAAATAGATATTGTACCATACTCAATTAACCAGCCAATAAAACTTCGTTGAATCCAAATACAGGCAGGTGTGGCTTATACCACGGTACAACATGCAGGTCTGAATGTTGAGCCATAGCTTAAGCTCCGTGTCAAATGTCAATCATTTCATTTCTGTTACAAAAACATTTGTAACAGAATGCATTCTTTTCCTTTGATCTTTTTATGGTTTATATACCAGAATGTAAGCAACAGCTAAGAACTATAAAATAATACACACAGATACAATATATTGCACACTTCAATTCCGGGCTGTAATTTTATTACTCTTAGAGAGCCATGCAATAATCAACCACCTATATGTGATATTGCATGGCTTCATATTACAAATCATTTATACCACGGTTTTTCGAGTTAAATGGTAAAGCAATCTCACACTTCACGTTCTATTGTTTAACCATTTAAGTCAGAAAACAGTGGTATTGATGATACATGGACCATGTGTATTACTTATGAACTTTTTAAAACAAACTCATCCTTCAGATTTGTTTGTTTAAATAAGTTAATTCTTAAGAACCGTGGTACATATAATAATTGTAACATAAATACACATTTTTCCTTTGATGTTTTTATGCAGTAATCAACTTAAAAATAGTGAACTTTTACAAACCATTGTCTAACATGAAAATCATGGAATAACATCAAGATTTTGATGTTATTCCATGATTTTGCAGACCTCGACGAAAGCACCCAATATTGATTTCTGTTACAAACCATATATACCATGGATCTTACTCATGAATTATTATTATTTATTATTACAAGGCATTTATATAGCACTTATCTAATTATACAATTACACTAAGCGCTTAACATGTAAAACTGACAAATTATATGAAGAGTACATACAATAAGATTATATATGAACTTAACTATTAAGGTAATAAGAAAAGCAAAAAGTATTTACGTTAACGAGCAAAACCCATATGATATATACAAATAAAAAGTATAAAGGAAAAATCATCGATAGTGATAAAAGTTAACTATTTACGAATTCATATTAAAAGACAGATTTTGATCACAGTAAGTTAAACAGATTAAGGCAATTTTACTAAGAATCATTAAAACAAAAAGTGTTTTAGCTAAAAATAGGTCAGAACCAAAAAGCAACATTAACTAAAAGATGAAATAAAACTGGACAGTGATTAAAATCAATAAAAATGACAGAGATTTTGCAAATATATGGTAAAAATTACTAAAAGGAAATAATTTACTAAGTAAAAAGCATCTACATGAAAAACAAAAATAGTAAATCACAAAAATAGTACACAAATACAACATAAATAAAACTGAAATATGACAATCACATCACAAATTAGTAAGAAATACCAATGTCATCACAGAACCATTAAACATCACAGTACGCTTGTCTAAAAATATGAGTTTTTAAACCTTTTTTAAAAAGAGGAAGAGACTGCTCTTTCCGCAGATGAATTGGAAGATCATTCCACAGTGTAGCCCCAGCTCGGTCAAATCGCCTTTCGCCTTATGTTTTAGTGCGAACATCTCTCGGTGGTTGTAAGAGACATTCATTTTCTGACCTTAGTGATCTACCTGGTGTGTATGGTATGATAAGTTCTTCCAAGTACGTGGGTGCTTTGCCGTGTAATGACTTAAAAACGTAGAGTAAAAGTTTAAAATGTGATCTGTATTTAACAGGAAGCCAATGCAGAGATAAGAGATGGTGTGATCGAGTCAAACTTCTTTTTACGAGTGATCATTCTAGCTGCTGTGTTTTGAATGCGTTGAAGTCTTGCTATGACTGAAGAATTCACGTTGTATAGCAAGGCGTTCCCATAGTCTAACCTGGAGGTGACAAGAGAGCAAACTAGTGTCTTGCAAGCGTTTTCTGTGATGTACGATCTAATATGTCCTATATTTCATATTTGATGGTAGCACGATTTTGAACTTATTTAAGCCAACTCATCCTTCGAATTCATTGGTTTAAATAAGTTAATTCTTAAGAACCTTGGTAGATATAATAATTAAAGGAACACATTATATGTAAAGTGAAACCTGTCAAAGTCAAACCTTGAATAAAAATGTAATCCTATATAAGCCGAACTTTACGATGAGGTACAATGTAGGAAATCTTTGTTTATTGAACCTTTATAAACTGAACACCTGTCTATTCTGAACACAAAAGTTGGTCCCAAGGAGGTTTGGTTTAGACAGGTTTCATTTTACTAGTAACTATTAATTGGCAAATAAAGAGATTAAGCCTTAAGAAAATACTTTTGTTATAATTGACTTTTATTCATATCATTTTAGACAGAAACTATGGAGACCCCCCTCCCAATACTTTTGTTGTAATTGACTTTTTTTCATATCTTTTTAGACAGAGACTGTGGAGACCCTCCTCCCAATACGTTTGTTATAATTGACTTTTTTT
>MJUT01043086.1:207095-219664 GCA_002080005.1 Gigantidas platifrons
TAATTGACTTTTTTTCATATCTTTTTAGACAGAGAGAATGGAGACCCTCCTTCCAATACTTTTGTTGTAATTGACTTTTTTTCATATCTTTTTAGACAGAAACTATGGAGACCCCCCTCCCAATACTTTTGTTATAATTGACTTTTTTTCATATCTTTTTAGACAGAGAGAATGGAGACCCCCCTCCCAATACGTTTGTTATAATTGACTTTTTTTTATATCTTTTTAGACAGAGACTACGGAGACCCTCCTCCCAATACTTTTGTTATAATTGACTTTTTTTTCATATCTTTTTAGACAGAGACTGTGGAGACCCTTCTCCCAATACGTTTGTTATAATTGACTTTTTTTCATATCATTTTAGACAGAGACTATGGAGACCCTCCTCCCAATACTTTTGTTATAATTGACTTTTTTTCATATCATTTTAGACAGAGACTATGGAGACCCTCCTCCCAATACTTTTGTTGTAATTGACTTTTTTTTATATCTTTTTAGACAGAGACTATGGAGACCCTCCTCCCAATACTTTTGTTATAATTGACTTTTTTCATTTCTTTTTAGACAGAGACTATGGAAACCCTCCTCCCAATACATTTGTTATAATTGACTTTTTTTCATATCTTTTTAGACAGAGACTGTGGAGACCCTCCTTCCAATACGTTTGTTATAATTGACTTTTTTTTCATATCATTTTAGACAGAGACTATGGAGACCCTCCTCCCAATACGTTTGTTATAATTGACTTTTTTTTCATATCATTTTAGACAGAGACTGTGGAGACCTCCTCCCAATACGTTTGTTATAATTGACTTTTTTTTCATATCATTTTAGACAGAGACTATGGAGACCCTCCTCCCAATACGTTTGTTATAATTGACTTTTTTTCATATCTTTTTAGACATAGACTATGGAGACCCTCCTCCCAATACTTTTGTTGTAATTGACTTTTTTTTCATATCATTTTAGACAGAGACTATGGAGACCCTCCTCCCAATACTTTTGTTATAATTGACTTTTTTCATATCTTTTTAGACAGAGAGAATGGAGACCCCCATTGCCGGTGTAACAGCAGCAGTCATACCACAAGCATCATTACACAGGTGGATGAAATTCTCTGGTACAAATGGTAAGACAGTACTAAATTTAGATTGAAGTGTCCCCAAATATACCCCATCTCATGTATGAAGTCATTATCACCGTTGTAAGATAGTACTAGATTTAGATTGAAGTGTCCCCAAATATACCCCATCTCATGTATGAAGTCATTATCACTGGTAAGACAGTATTAAATTTAGATTGAAGTGTCCCCAAATATACCCCATCTCAAGTATGAAGTCATTATCACTGGTATTATATATAGACAGTATTAAATTTAGATTGAAGAATCCCCAAATATACCCCATCTCATGTATGAAGTCATTATCACAGGTAAGACAGTATTAAATTTAGATTGAAGTGTCCCCAAATATACCCCATCTCATGTATGAAGTCATTATCACTGTGGCAAGACAGTACTAATTTTAGATTGAAGTGTCCCCTAATATACCCCATCTCATGTATGAAGTATGAGACAGTAATATTTAAGAAATGATTCATGGAAGCCATATTTTGTATGTAGCTTTACCATGGGTAACATTATTTTTGACAAATGTTATCTTGAGTAATAGAGAAATGGAGACAAAAAATAGATCAGAAGTTTTCACTTAGCATTGTATATAAAGCCAATGAATGACGTAATATTAGAAGTACTCTATAGGTGGTAAAATTTGTGAGAATTAAAATTTGCTAATATGAAGGTCAAATGTATTCACTACTTTTTAATTTTGTGATTGTGTCTACGTAAAAAAATGAACAATTAAAATGAGGGTATTTATGCAGGCTTTTACGTTGCAAGAATTTATTATACTCAGAAAGCTAGGGAAATTAAAACCCTCGCGAATATAACCACTTATACAGTATATTTAACTTAATGTTTTACTGAATAAGTTTTACTATAATTGTCCTTCCAGATAAAAACTTTAAGTGAGTTTGAGGAATATCACTTCCACATATAGAGTTGTGATATTCCATTGACAATACTGTATATTCCATCTATTTATCCTATTGTTTTGTGAAATGTTGTTAAAAATTGTGTACATGTATTTGTTTTTTTTGTTTTTTTTTACATATCTATATTATAGTTGGTATTCAGAAGATTGCACAGTATTTTATGTGTGTTTGATCTTGATATCTTAATCAGTATAGCACAAGGAGGGACAGTCACAATATTAATGGTTCTAATAATGAAAATTCAGCAAGGAATAGGATTTGCATTAGTTGTAACAATTTTGCATTCCTGATTTACAAATAGAAATATCAAATTTTAGCTGCTTTCATGTAATGTAAACCAAATCCATGTACTATATGGTCCTGATTGCCCTGGAAAACGGCCATCTTTGATTTCTGATCAACATAAACTAAGATGGCCACGTTTATAAGGACTATGAAAGAGGAATATTACAACCAATATTGCTTTCAAATGGTTCAGTGGTTTCAAACAAAAAAAAATAATTTTAATAATTCCTATATTCCCCATGTACAAAATAATGTCATTCAATGGTGGCCATCAGGAATTTGTGATCAACATAAAAATATGCCCATTGAATATTCTAATTAAAATTGCTTTCAAATGGTCCAGTTGTTTGAGAGAAGAAAGTATTTTTTTTCACCTAGGGTTAAACTTTGTATTGCTGTGGAATTTATTGGACTTTACTGATCTACAAATAGGTTTTGGTTTATGGTATTTAATGCCACTTTCAACAATATTTCAGTTATATCGTGGCTGTCAGTTTTATTGGTGGAGGAAACCGGATACCTGGAGAAAAACCCACAACCTGCCGAAAGTCACTGACAAACTTTATCACATAATGTTGTATTGAGTACACCTTGCCTGATCGGGCTTTGTACTCACAACGTTAGTGGCGATAGACACTGATTACATGGGTAGTTATAAATCAAACTACTATACGATCATGACCATGACCACGACGGCCTCTGATCTACAAATAAAACACAAATTTAGTTGAGGGTTATATAAGGACAATTCTATGATATCATGATTTCATAAAATAAGATACAATGTGTTTGATATGTAAGCCAATCAGAAACTATTAATGGCCCAGGGAGCCATGTTGAAATACTGAATGGAATGAAAATCATTTACAATGTTGAGGATCATCCAAGTAACAGATCTGTGAACAATTCTTTTATTTGGTTCGGTGGTTTTTGAAAAATAAGAAATGTGAAAGGTTGATGGATAACAGACAATGACTGACACAAAAGTAATGACTACATCAATTGGCCCTTTGGACCAAGTGAGCTAAAACTGTGTTTGAAAAGTTGTTAATATTGTATTAGTATATGGTTTCAAATGTAATGTATATTGTCTTTCATTCAAGGTTGCATGTCTTCATTTTTTTCTTATTCAGAAAATGCCAATCTTCAAAGAATATTACATTCTATAAGAAATGAAAGAAGTCCTGGAAGTGGTAGTGACACGTCTGTGAGACAAAGACGAAAGCAAGATATGTTTTCTATGAGAAAAGCCGTAATTCCAACAAAAATGCGAGGAGAATTTCAAATGCATCCAGAGTGGCCTCCCTCAATACCACACCATTATTTTCCGTAAATTAACGTTGTTTTTCATTCGGCAGATTTATGCAAATTATTTGTTATTAATTTTTTATAACAAGTTTTCAGGTTGTTTTTCACGATAGAACACTTTAATTTAAATTATCAACATTTTGAGACATTTTATTATTATGGTACACATTATGTATTTTTTAAGAACATTTCCTTTTGAACACTTTGGATCTTTAATAAAGCATTTTTTTAGAAAGATTTGTTCAGTTTGGTAGCAGCAAATTAATATCAAACATTTGAAAAATCGATTACAGAATAAAAAAATAAATAAATCATATAATGTTTAGTATTATCGTATCTCTTTCGTTTCAATTTTCCAAAAGAAATCGTCCAATGGGAGAAAAGGAAAACCAAGTAAATTTAAACATGGTGTCGAAATAACAAAAAGTACAACTGTTTATTGATGTTTTAGGAAGATAATAATAGATTTGATAACCATTGAAATTTTCTTAAGTTATTAAAGATATTTTCAATGGTTTTGTTGTTTAAAAAAAGACATTTTCCTTGGTTTCGTTGATTATTAAAGATATTTTCCTTGGTTTTGTTGGCTTTTAAAGACAATTCCTTGGTTATTAGTGATTTTTATTCAACTTGGTTATCAGTCAAATTTGCCTTGTTTAATATAAAATGTTCCTTCCATCACAATCACACAAAGGTTTTGGTTTTATAATGAAAGTCATAATAAGATAGGTTTTGTGTACTAAATAGTTCATTTTCCATTTTCTTGTCAAAATTATTCAATTAAGGGTAGTTGGGACTACACACCTGAATTGTCATACAATTTCTTTATGTTTTCCATAAAACCAGTAAAAAATATGCCTTTTTAGAAAAAGAAATATGTATCAGTTATTTATTATATGCTGAAAATTCAAGAAAGTGTACAAAATTTATTGTATTTTATCATAGAAAATGAGGTAAATGGAGAAATAGATTACATGAATGAATTTTTAAAAATTGCCAAAAAGGGAGATAACCATTTTGTTCCTTGTCAGAGCTGATTGTGTTTAGATACAATAATGAAACTTATCAGCTCTAATGAGACTAAAAGTTTGGTGAGTGTAATGGGATAGCTTGTATTCAGGCAACAGTGGTGCATTGCCAATACAAGTAATTGATAATAGGAGATAACTTAAAGGAACCAGTTTAATGAAGTTACCATGTTGTACCTAAAAGTACCTCAAAGAATGATAATTTTTTATTTACAAACAACCATGTATTTCTGATATGAAAAGATTTTGATGCAATTCATATATTTGAGATAATCTTAGCAAAAGTAGGCATCTTGGTACATTATAATATTTGAATTATTGACCTGTAAGTCATGTGTTAAAGGTTATTTATATTTATTCTGCAATCATTACCTGAAGAAAACGACACAGATGTTTTGGAATTTTTGATATTACAGGGTAAGCGTAATATATGTATATTGTCAGTAAAAATAAATTTATTTGGACTGGATGTGAAACAGAATAGAAAAGCTTGAAGCATGTGCTCACTTTTCTACCCATTTCTAAAACTTGTACAAATAAATTTAATTTTGACTATGTACATATGCATGTATTGTACAATGTATAGCGTATTATTAGATTTTGTAAGGAAGTTATTTAGACGTTTTAGATTTTGATTAGAGAAAACTCAACATTGTAATCATTTATTAATGTAATACAACAGGAACTGAATTGTTTCAATATATAACAGTTTATGATATTTTTTAATGCAGGCACACACACAATTTAATGTTGGTACACCTCTTTCAACTTTAATTATAAGCACATTGTACATAAAAGCCAGTAACTGCCTTACAATGCCAAACACCCATGGGTTGGCCAGTAACTGCCTTACAATGCCAAACACCCATGGGTTGGCCAGTAACTGCCTTACAATGCCAAAGACCCACGGGTTGGCCAGTAACTGCCTTACAATGCCAAACACCCACGGGTTGTAGTGAATTGATTACCTTATTGATTAGTACTGTTGATTTTTTCAGATATTTTTTATATAATTTTATTTTCAATTGTTTTATGACGAGAGCATTAGTACACACATAGCCAAAAAGCACTTAAAAACATGTTGTGCCACATTAGACATTACTACTACTGACCTAAATTACGTCAAATAAATTTATTGTGTAGATTATCCTTCAATTCTGTAACAAAAAAATGTGTCAAAAGTAGGATTTTTTTGTAATGTGAAATATGATTTGATTTATTTTGCAGGTGTGATATTATTAATTGGCTAGTATTTCTAATTGATTTCATTGAGACTTTGTTTTCTGTTATGTTAAATTTGTCATTAGATGACAGTCAATAAGTATTGTTTACGTTATTGAATTGCACAATGTTTTAAAACTAATTTTTGTGTTTCTTACTGGCACATGGTTTCAAAAACAGAGAACCTAAATTGACAATCTGTTACACATTTAAATATTTGAGGTAGACACTGGGATGATAACCTGCACATACCACTTTTGTAATGAATTTTATACATAGAAGAAAATTTGCAACAATTCAGCATTTTAGTTTTATTATACATACTTAAAAAATTGTTCATAAGAACTTATAAACCTGAAAACTTTTGATTATATATGTACCGGTATCTATTTCTTAGCTTTACAAAACAAACTATGGAAAAGGTCAGGGTATTAGATAACAATGAAACCTATGTAAACCAGTCACACATCAGACCAAAATGTTTGTTTAGATTAGACAGGTGTTTGAGTTACACAAGTTTAATAAACAGATATTGCACATTGGGATTAAATAAGGTGTTCATTTCAAACAGGGTTTTGATTTATTTAGTGTTCACATGTGACAGGTTCCTGATTTATACAGGGTTCACTTTAGACAGGTTTATGGTTTATTGAGGGATCACTTTAAACAGGTTTCGTGTTTGTTCAGGGTTCATTTTAGACAGGAATCTATATTTTTTACATTACAGGGTGCATTTTATAGACAGGATTCCAGTTTATTCAGAGTTCACTTTATACAGGGTTCACTTAAGAGAGGTTTCTGGTTTATTCAAGTTCACTGTAGTCAGTTTCACAATTGATTAAATCAATTATTGTTTTTGTTTTCAGCATTCTTAAGTTAATATCCATAATATTTAATCTTTAAGATCATGTTTATATCAGATGTAAAAGTTTGAGGTAAAGATCTGTGATAAATAATTTTATACTTTGTTTTAACAGATGATTTTGATATTAAGAATATATATTGTTTTATAGATTTACATTCCAACAAAACAGAATTGTTAAAGAAGTACAATTGATTTGTTTCCAATAGATCTTCCATTTTTTTAGTATGCATTGTTTGTATTGACAATTTGCTAGAAAATAAAAAAAAAAAATCATACAAACTTGGTGTTCTCTTTCCTGATATTTATATTTTCGTCCTGTCCGTCTGTCACGAAAGTTTGTAAGTTGAACTCCCCCTACATTTCAAATTGGAATTCATCAAAATTTTGCATTCTTGCTTACTAGTATTACCAGATGAAGTTTTGCATATCATTACATAATTTTGAAACCCCATCAGTGGTGTAATAATTAGCGTGCTCGCCTCGAGTGTGGTAGATCGTTGGTTCATCAGTGGTGTAATAATTAGCATGGTCGCCTCGAGTGTGGTAGATCGTGGGTTCATCAGTGGTGTAATAATTAGCGTGCTCGCCTCGAGTGTGGTAGATCGTGGGTTCATCAGTGGTGTAATAATTAGCATGGTCGCCTCGAGTGTGGTAGATTGTGGGTTCATCAGTGGTGTAATAATTAGCGTGCTCACCTCGAGTGTGGTAGATCGTGGGTTCATCAGTGGTGTAATAATTAGCTTGCTGACCTCGAGTGAGGTAGATCGTGGGTTCATCAGTGGTGTCATAATTAGCGTGCTCGCCTCCAGTGTGGTAGATCGTGGGCTCATCAGTGGTGTAATAATTAGCGTGCTCACCTCGAGTGAGGTAGATCGTGGGTTCATAAGTGGTGTCATAATTAGCGTACTCACCTCGAATGTGGTAGATCGTGGGGTCATCAGTGGTGTAATAATTAGTGTGCTCGCCTCGAGTGTGGTAGATCATGGGTTCGAGCACCGAATAAGGTCAAACTGAAGACTATTAAATTGTTATATCCCCCGCAAACAAAGTTTGGGGGGATATATAGGAATCACCCTGTCCGTCCGTCCATGTACCTTGTAAGCGCAACTCCTCCTAAACTGCTTATTGGATTTTTGTGAAACTTTCTACAGTTGTACACTACCTGCAAATGTGCATGAAGAAATATGGTTGCTGTCCAAAATTTGGAAGGGGAGATAATTCAACTTATACTTTCACGAAAAAGGGGGGGGTGCATGTACCTTGTCAGTGCAACTCCTCCTAAATGGCTTATTGGGTTTTTATGAAACTTTACACACTTGTAGTACACTACCTGCAGACCTGCAGATGTGCATGAAGGAATATGGTTGCTGTCCAAAATTTAAAAGGGGAGATAATTCAGCTTATGCTTTCACGAAAAGGGGGGGCATGTACCTTGTAAGTGCAACTCCTTCTAAACGGCTTATTGGATTTTTATGAAACTTTACACACTTGTAGTACACTACCTGCAGATGTGCATGAAGGAATATGGTTGCTGTTCAAAATTAAAAAAGGGAGATAATTCAAGTTATACTTTCACGAAAAGGGGGAGGGGCATGTACCTTGTAAGTGCAACTCCTACTAAACTGCAAGCGGGGGGTATCACTCAGTGAGGTCACTCACAGTTCTAGTTGAAAATTAACTTGTTCTTGCCATAATATAGCTGAAAAATTTCTGAGCAGATGATAAACTACAATCACTCACTATGTCTCTCCCCTTCTTGGGGAGACATATTGTTTTCCTCCTATCAGTCTGTCACAAAGGTTTGTAAGTGCAACTCCTAAAGTACAAATGGGAATTCCTCAATATGTTGCATGCTTGCTCATTACCAAATGTAGCTCAGCATATTGTTACACAAATTTGAATGCCAAAGACAAAGTCAAAGATTTTATTGATTTTATTGAATGCCATGATATAACTGAAATACTTCTAAAGTTGGTGGTAAACACCAAAGAAATTGTCAACCAGAACAATAGTTACCTCATGGAAACCATTATGTCTATAGACGGATGACGACGATCAATAATATAATAATGTTTGCAGTCGTATAAAAATTATGTTCTGTACTGTAGAAAAATCAATAATTTGATCTTGTCTTTAAAAATAATAGTCACAGATGATCCTATTGGTCCCCATTCTGTCCTGTCCTTCAGCATATAATAACTAAGCATTATAAATGATTGTAAATCGTACATTTTTACACCAGACAGACTATCAATAGAAGCAGAAATGAATCTCTGCTAGTTATTAACCGGGAGTTCACCCATGGTTTTCAGTGGAGTTTGTGTTGTTCAATCTTTAGTTTTGTGGATCATTGTTATTTTGTACTTTGTCTTTTGCCCATTGTGTTGTCTGTTCTACAATTTTCACTTTCTGGTTACCTCTTTAGTATATTCAACTTTTCTAACCAGTGTTGGTGGGTTCTTTTTTTTCATTCCATTTCATTTGGTATTAAGAACATCATCACCTATTCACCATTGAGTAATTTGCGAGTCCATTTTTCACTATATTTGCATTTCCAATTTACCGCGATCTTTCTTAAATTGATGTTAACGATGGACATTTGACACCATGAATCAATGTCTTTATGTTGCAGACTCTGCTACCATGTCAATATTTTTGAACAAGTTAAATCATCCCTGCACATGTAAAACAAGTTTGTAAGAAGAGAGACTAAGGCCAATGGAACTAGTTTAATCCTGTCACTTTTCATTGAAGTGCCTGTACCAAGTCAGGTTGTTGGGAGGATCAATTTTGCCTCTGTTTCTACGATTTTACGATTAGATTTTGGAACTTTTCTGATGGTGTGATATTTTTAAGATACCACCATCAGGTTGGTTAGATGGTTTGGTTTATGATACTTAATGATTTGGCTTGGTTTATGGTGTTTCAAACTCACAACTTTAGTGGTGATAGGTACTGATTGCATAGGTAGTTATAAATCCAACTACCATATGATCACGACCCAGAGGTTGGTTAGATGTTAAAACAATACTGTAATAACTAAATAAATGTTTTATTTTCCCTCAATTTCATATATAAAATATAAACTATAAATATTTAAAATAATTTCCACACACATGTACAAATGTATTAGGGCAGTTTTAACTGTAACATACATACAAATATTAACAATAAATGAATGAGTCACTGGTTAGTATTAATAATAATAATAATAATAATAATAATAAATTCTTTATTTATAGAGGGTTACACAGTATACAGTAAAACCTGTCTAAACTGAACCTCACTGAGATCAACTTTTGTGTTCAGAATAGACAGGTGTTTAGTTTATACAGGATTCCTGTTTATTCAGGGTTTGTATTAGACAGATTTCACTGTATATCTATGTTCATTTGTAAATTTATATCTAAATTGGAAAATACTACTCGCTGGAATGGTGTAAACAAAAATCTTCTTAAAAAACTTAAAAAATATCTTAATACGATATGTAGACTATATTTGAAATCTCTTTTTAACTACACGATACAGTATGAAAAAAACAATTCCCCCAAATTTCTCTAACAGGAAGTCATTGGTTCAAATGAGGGATATATTTAAGACACTTGTCTTGATCAACTTATCTTTACAATCCACACAAACATAAACATTATTGTGGATAGTGAGGATACATTGATATGTCATATAGCTAATCAAAATGTCATTTATGTAATTTGGAAATAGGCGGTGAATTTCATTACATAGTTTACTGTAAAAATTTAGTAATACATGTAGATAGAAATATTTCCATGAAGAAAAGTCTAACAAGACGACCAAATATTTTATCTTTTAAGGAAATACTGTCCTCAAAATATAAACAAAATTTATTGAATTTGAATTTTTGGTGTTTAATGCCACTTTCAGCAATATTTCAGCTATATCATGGCGACCAGTTTTAGTGGTGGAGGAAGCCGGAGTACCCGGAGAGAACCACCAACCCTAGGCAAGCAACTGGTAAAGTTTATCACTTAAGGCTGCGAGTCGAGTGCACCCTTTTTAGTAATCTACAAAGCTGGGCACGAACCCACGCCGTATTGGTGATAGGCTTGTATGAGCTGTTAGATCCAACGACCTAACTCATTGAGCCACCCGGGCCCCCCAAAAATTTAATAAAGTTATGTAAATTTATACGAATTATAAACAAAAGAGTGTGTCCTCCTGGTTAGCCTCCTTTTTAGTTATTACAGGTATATACTGTATATATTGTACATATTTATTGTGATGTTATATATTCTCTGTACATATGTATTTGGTGATGGGTTAGGGTGCTTAACGCAAATTTCAACAATATTTCAGTTATATCATGGCGATCAGTTTTATTGGTGGAGGAAACCAGAGACAACCACCTACCTGCTGCAAGTCACTGACAAACTTGATCACATGTTGTATGGAGTACAGCAGGATTCGAACTCGCTACACGTTAGTGGTGATAGGCACTGATTGCATAGGTTGTTAAATAAATCCATCTACCATACGATCATGACCACAACGGTCCCTATTTGGTGATGGGAAATAAAGATATATATGGATAGAAACAAGTGCCTGTGGTATTAATCCAGTGATGTATGACTAATTAATTAATTAATTTAATTTAATTTAAAAAAAATTCAAGTCTATTTAGACTACTTCACTTAGTAGAAAGGATTTGAACCGACTTCATTGTAAAAGGAAAGATGATATAGATTATTTTTGTTTATACAGACGGTAGTTATGGTACTTTCACCATTCAAATATTCACTTTCTTCCATTTATTTGTTTTCTTCATTTCCTTGAGCTTCATAGGAACCATTTCTTCTAAAACAACCACTCATTATAAAATAAATGTCAAATCTGGTGCACCTTACTTTGATCTTGTTTCAATCAACCTTTTCTCTTAAGCTAGAGTTTTAGTTTGGGCCATTTTCTGACTTTTAGGACAAATATTTAGTTAAGTAAATAGGAAATGATAAGATATACCACTTTAAGGAAAATTGTCATTAACATTTATTAGGTCTAACTAAAACCCTGTAACTTGCTGTGGAGACAATCATGTGTTATGTTAGTATAGACTACTGACCTACATCAGTGTTGGGACTATAAACAAAGACTTCATATAAAAATATCACAGAAAAAATTACAAATTGATAACAAAATTGATTCCCATAACAACAATAGATATAAACTAGAGGCTCACATGAGCCTGTATCGCTCACCTGACATAACTAAGTCCTCTTAAGAATGTCTGCATACCGAATACATCTAAGTTACTATTCAAATCCCATAGGGTTCTATGTAAAAACTATGTCTGCTCATGGCAGCCATCTTGGATGGAGGTAGTAGTCACTGGACACAATTTTAAAAGTATACTACCCAAGGACCATCCATGCCATATTTGCTTTAAATTGGCTGACTGGTTTCAGAGGGAAGACTTTTAAACAATTTTCCCATAGGGTCCTATGTTAAAACTATGTCTGCTGACTGCGGCAATCTTGGATGGAGGTCGGGCTCACAGGACATAATTTTGAAAGTTGACCACCTAAGGACCATTCATGCCATGTTTGCTTTAAATTGACTTGCTGGTTTCAGAGGAGAAGACTTTTAAACATTTTTTCCATAGGTCCTATGTTAAAACTAAGTCGAGTCATGGTGGCCATCTTGAATTTCCGATCAGCAAACGATTCACAAGTTTAGTACAGGATCACCCAATGATCATTCCTGTAAAGTCACAATTCAATTGGCTTAGTGGTTTCTAACAAGAAGATTTTTAAAATTTCGACCAATCAGAACACATTATG
>MJUT01043086.1:219920-234882 GCA_002080005.1 Gigantidas platifrons
ACCAATCAGAACACATTATGAGCCCTGGCAGCTATGTTGGATTTCCAATCAGCGCCAAAAACAAAAATCTTGTATATGACCATCTAATGAACATTTCTGCCAAGATTGGTTCAAATCTGTTGCGTGGTTTCAGAAAAAAAGATGAAAATGTGAAATTCCTATAGGGTTCTATGTTAAACTAAGTCGAGTCATGGCGGCCATCTTGGATATGCGATCGGCACAAAAATAACAAATTTAGTAGAGGACCATCCAGTCATCATTTCTGTAATGTTACAATTCCATCGGCTAAGTAGTTTCTGACAAGAAGATTTTCAAAGTTTCAACCAATCAGAACACATTATTGGCCCTGGCGGCCATGTTGGATTTCCGATCTGCACCAAAATAACAAATTTAGTAGAGGACCTCCCAATGAACATTTCTGCCAAATTTGGTCCAAATCAGTTCAGTGGTTTCAAAGAAGAAGAAGAAAGTATGAAAAGTTTACAGACGCGGACGACGATGACGCCGACGACGGACGCAAAGTGATGACAAAAGCTCACATGACCCTTTGGGTCAGGTGAGCTAAAAAACTATACAAAATCAATGGATGATATCAAGATTACAATGTATATCAGCAACAACATATAAAAAAAAAAAAAAAAAAAATAGAACTGTATTTCTACCTAATATTATGCTATTTTGTTTTTATACACAAGTTCAATGAAAAAGCAAACACACAGGTGGGTGTAATGGTTAGCATGCTCATCTTGAGTACAATAGATCGTGGGTTTGAGGGTTGGTCTGGTCAAACAAAAGACGATCAAATTGGTATTTGCTGCTTCTCCCCCTAAGCAGTATTAAGGAGTAAGAGAAATGTCTCAGAGACGACAGAGAGGAGAGACATTGTTTCAGGGAGCAAGTGTAAGACATAATAGTGTCCGGTTGTGTTATATTTGTAATGAAAAACCTTACACAGACCGAACGAAGTCATAGTTGTGCTTTATTCCGTCCTTAGACTTTATCATAGGAGACAATTGTAAGGGCAGACACTATTTAATGTTACACTAGCACAATTAACATCCAGCTAATAGCATGCTGATCTAGTAAAAATGGATATCATCATCTCATGGAATACAACTTGTTCTTTCCATGACACAGCTGAAAACTTCCTCATGTGGCATTAAACAACAATCACTCATGATTAGCTCTTCCTTTTTTTCTTTGCCACTGAGGTTTGGAGTCAAGTGAGAAGATCTAATTATAATTACAGTAAAACCTGCTTTAGTGACCACCCCTATTAAGCAATAAGTTGTATTATGTGACTTTAATTTTAATTTTCCTTTGCAGTGCATTTCATATTTACTGCTTAATTAAACCTGTATTAAGCAACCACCTGTCTTATGTGACCCTATTTCAGCATTCCCTTTAATTTGAAGATCTCGTAAGATAAGTTTGACTGTAGATTTAAAAATGTTTATAAAGCAGACATCATCATTATCTCATCCACATTTAATTTGTTCTCGCAATGATAGAGATGATAAATGGCTCACTTAGTACTAAATAACAATCACTTACTGACTTGATGAGAAAACTATGAAAAAAAAAGAAAATTACATATGGGTGTCAAGAAACACTTTTTTTTCTTCATAATATACAGATTGAGATATGAGTTGTATTCTCAAATTGTTCAATAAATTTGAAGAAATCTTAATAAAAAAATATAAAATGTATGCTACATGTACATGTGTATATCAGAAAAATCATCTCACACAAGATATGAAATAATAAAATTGAACATTGTATAAGCTTATGTTATTTTATCTTCTCATAGAAGATATGAAATAAAAAAAATTGAACATTGTATAAATTTATGTGATTTTGTCTATTTCAATGCAAAAGCAAAACTGCTTCTCTGGACAAAATTCATCATAAACGAGACAAGACAAACATGGAAATCACAGAACATTAATTAAATATATGCACAAAAGTACACCTTGCCTGATCGGGATTCAGACTGACAACGCTAGTGGTGAACATGGTTTTTCTAATCCAATATAAAAATTAATACTAGAGGCTCATCTCAGTCTGTATCGCTCACCTGATTATTCATGTGCAATTTATGTTCAATGATCAACGAAGTCCAGATTTTAAGAAAAATGATTATATATTCATTTTTACATTGATATTCAGGTGTAACCCATTGAAGTAGGGTTAACTTATGGTGGTAAATCATGTCATGCTCACCAAACCAGGCGACTTGGGCGACAAAGTCGCCTTCACGGCTCTGAAGTCGCTCCAACTCGACCCAAAAGCGAAATTTCAGTCGCCCTGTTATTTTGAGACGTCGCCTATAAATTTTCAATAATCATACCTTTTCTTCAATATTCACGTAAAAGAAGATCCCATGTTCCTGAAATATGACCCATACAGGGCTTGATGTTCAATATTTTATTCCAAACTCGTTAATTGCATCCTTTTTAAGATCGTTGTAGTACAGCACACGTTCGTTTTGTGAAAGGTAGGGGAACATGCGGTAGTGGGGAAAGAAATGTTAAAATCGGGATCGATTTTCGGAAGTCTCCCAGATTTTCCCTCACTTCGCTCTTAAGTCAACTGAGAGAGAAGTCAAGTCGCCCTGTTTTTACTATGTGTGGTGAGCCCAATGCCACTTTCAACAATGTTTCATTTAAATCGTGGCGGTCAGCTTTATTGGTGGAGGAAACTGGAGAACCTGCAGAAAACCACCAACCTAACGCAAGTCAATGACAAACTTTATCACATAAAGTTGTATCTAGTACACCTCGGGATTCGAAATCACAACTCTAGTGGTGGTAGGCACTTATTGCACAGGTAGTTGAAAATCCAACAACCATATGAACACAACCACAAGTTTATCTCAAAAACTGTGAAAGATAGAGAAAATCCATCGACATACTACCGCAAGCTCTCAACGCAACCCATTCAACTAAACCAGAGGCTCTCAAGAGCCTGTATCGTTCACCTGGTTATAAAAAGAACCAATTGGTCCTATGTAAAAACTATGTCCTGCGATGGTGGCCATCTTGGATTTCAGATTGGCATAAAAAACCCAAACTTTTTAGAGGACCTTCAAATGATTATTCCTGGACAATTTGGTTTCAATTATCGAAGTGGTTTAAGAGAAGAAGCGTTTTGAAACATTTTTCCCATAGGGTCCAATGCTAAACTAAGTCCTGCCGTAGCTGCCATTTTGAATTTTATATCGGAACAAAAAACCTAAAGTATGTAGCGGACCATCCAATGAACATTCATGTACAGTTTGGCTTTAATCATATTTGTAGTTTCTGAGAAGAAGCCATTTGAACATTTTCCCATAGGGTCCAATGTTAATCTATTTCCTGCAGTGGAGGCCATCTTGGATTTCCGATCGGCATAAAAAACCTAAATTTTGTAGAGGACCTTACAATGGTCATTCCTGAGCAGCTTGGTTTAAATTGTCCATGTGGTTTCAGAGAGGAAGCGTTTTGAGACACTTTTCCCATAGGGTCCAATGTTAAACAAAGTCCTGCTGTAGCTGCCATCTTCCATTTTATATCGGAACAAAATACCTAAACTTTGTAGAGGACCATCCAATGAACATTACTCTCTAGTTTGGATTCAGTCTGATTTGTAGTTTCTGAGAAGAAGGCATTTGAACATTTTCCCATAGGGTACAATGTTAATCTATGTCCTGCGGTGGAGGCCATCTTGGATTTCCGATCGGCATAAAAAACACAAACCTTGTAGAGGACCTTCCAATGATCATTCCTGGGCGGTTTGGTTTCAACTGTCCAAGTGGTTTCAGAGAAGAAGCATTTTGAAACATTTTTCCCATAGGGTCCAATGTTAATCTAAGTCCTGCCGTAGCCGCCATTTTGAATTTCATATCAGAACAAAAAACCTAAAGTTGGTAAAGGACATTCCAATGATCATTCATTTACAGTTTGGGTTCAGTCAGTTCATTAGTTTCAGAGAAGAAGATCTTTGAAATTTCAGCCAATCAGAGCATATTATTGGCCCTGGCAGCCATGTTGAATATCCGCCTGGAACGAAAAACAGAATCTTTGTAGAGGACCATCCAAGGAACATTCCTGCTAAGTTTGGTTCCAATTGGCCAAGTGGTTTCGGAGAAGAAGCTTGAAATGTGAAAAGTTTACAGACGACAGACGACGGACGCCAAGTCAAGGTGAACTAAAAATCACATCACAATTGGATTAAGAATACAAATTCTATATTTAAATATGCGAAATTTCTGAATTTGGTCACCTTTTTTTTAGATAAAATACAAACAAATTTCTATGGACCATCAATAACTTATAAAAGTAAACACAATGCAAAAAACTGCATTAAAATTAGATGAAAATTAAAAAAGTAAAAAAAAACTTAATCCCCCCTTTTTATGCCAAAAACAGTAATAGTTACATAATAATGTCATTCATGTTTCTGAAAGGGATTCTCTTAAGGAATGCATTAAAAAATCCTCATAAAAAACAAATGAACAATAAGTAATTTATACCTACATGTATATATATGGACACACCCTTTTTGACACTTTTGGGTTTCTTGTTACTTTTGTGGTCTGATCAACTAAAAATAACATAAACTTTGTACAATGTAGGGTACCATCTAATGAATATTCCTACCAAGATTGGTTCCAATTGGCCCAGTGGTTTCAGAGAAGAAGATTTAAAGGTAAAAGTTTATGGATGACAATGACAGACGCCAAATGATGGCAATACTACTTCACATGACCCTTTGGGTCAGGTGAGCTAAAAATGCTACAGATTTGTAATATGATTTTCTTCACATAGACAATAAACCTAATTCATTTTGTATAACACTCTTTTTCTTCGGTTCTTGAATATCAATTTCATTGTATTTCAAGAGTTACCTCCCATTTTCAAGTTTTTTTTTTTAGTTCTTTAAATGTTTAAATAGTAATTGATGTTTCAGATACCAAAAAATGTAAAAAGTAAATTTTGTCTACAAAATTTACATATCTATACAGGTGCGTTCATATGTGCACTTTATACATGTGTATATCTACACACCTGGAAGTACATGTATGGAATTGCATTCATTCATTCAATGTATTTATTATTGTTTAACATCCAGTTTTTCAGCTACTTTCAAGACACATATACAAAAATGTATGTAAATGCCTTCACATGTGATATTTACATACATGTGTATACATGTAAATTGGACAGTCTGGACTTGCTTTTCAAATTAATTTTCTGTTTTTACTTAATGTTTAATCTTTTTGGATTAATTAATTGTTTTCCTAAGGTAGTTAAATGTTTTAATGTTGCTTTCCAAAGTGTATTCATATTATCAATGATTTCTCCCCAACAGCTGACTGACATAAATTTTAACCTCTTATTTCCTTTATAATCTTCCAACCCAGACTCTTTATTTAATGTCATACTATCTAATATTTGAATATATTCAGCATTTTCAAGCTTTCCAAACAAAACACTAAACAGATAGGCATCGTCAACAGGAATGATTGGTGTATTGGCAGACAGACTTCGTAAAGCAGGAATCATATCACCTGGTAATATAGCTGTGTATCCAGAACATGTTTTAATAAAAACATCAGGATCTTTCTTAGGGTATGCAGACTCAGGAACATACCATTTACTATTCTTGTTTCTCACAACGGGGCTGTTTTCTTTTGCATGACATGAAACAAAGTTATCTTTTTCCCACACATCTGGGAGTAATTCTTCAATCAGCATGAATGGATTAACAAAAAAGTCATCATCAACTTTAACAATAAATCGTGGAACTGGATCTGAACAGTGGTCACCGATCCATTGTAAAAATGTCAAAACTTTTAAACTTAAATTTGTATGTACATCTGTAAAATCTGCTTGAACAATATCATGATGTGCTTCACTTTCTTTAATAATCTTCTTTTTCTCTTCTTCATTATTTCCTCTTCCAAGAATAAAAACAACTTTACTTGTCAGTCTTTTAAAATTTTCTTTATTTCCATAAGTTTGTCGAATACCATTTCTATTTTTCTCATTTCCAATTTTGCTATGAATATAGAAGAGAATATCAACTTTACCACTCGAACAAACACTGTCACCATTAATTAAATATTGCGGTAAATTAGGATGTTTTCTCTCAGAATTAATCTTTTTGTCATTTTGCTTTGGTTTTTCATCAAACCACTTATAAACTTCTTCAATCTTGACTGTACTGTAGAATTCACCTTCTTTTGCCCTCTTGACTTCTTTAAACATGGCTTTATCTTGAATTTTCTTACTGTCTTCTAGCTCTTTCTGTACCATTGCTGCTAAATCAGATTGTAAAAAATCTGGATTGTTCAACACTGGTTTTTCCTCAATTACATTCTTATTATTAATATTATCTTGTGTTTTGGCGAGAGATTTAATAGATTCAATGAGCTTGATGTTCGTAATTGTTCCTGATTTCTTATATGCAAAATGTATGCTCAGAATGCATGCCCAAATTATAACAAACATCAGAATGTTTTCAATTTTTGAAAGTGTAATAAAAGACAGTCTTCTAGGAAATACAGGCATTTTTTCACTTGTAAGTTATTCATATATATACGAAGCCTGAAAAATACATATTATATGGAATAATATATCATGTTCAATGAAATACAGTCATGAATAATTCATTTTCATAAGATTATGATCTTTATTGATTATATAACATAATAGATGACAATAACATTTGTTTTTTTCTTTAGGTGGTTTATGTACATAATGTATAAAAGGTAGAGTTTAGTTATTGGTGTTTAATGCCACTTTCAGCAATATCTCAGCTTTATTGCTGCCGGAAACCACAGTACAGAATACCATTGACCAATATGTATCTCAAGTTACTGACATCAAGTTCTACTGAGTAACGAATAAAACTCACAACTTAAGTGGTGGTATGCACTGAATAAATACTGGTTTGGTTTTTGGTGTTTAATGCCACTTTCAACACTATTTCAGTTATATAATCGTGGCGGTCAGTTTTATTGGTGGAGGAAACCGGTGTACAAGGAGAAAACCACCAACCTGTCGCAAGTTACTGACAAACTTTATCTCATAATGTTATATCGAGTACACATCGCCATGAGCAGGATTTGAACTTACAACTTTAGTGGTGATAGGCACTGATTGCATAGATAGATGTACATCCAACTACCATACGATCACAACAATGACTCAGACTGCACCTGTGATATGCACTGACTAAATAGGTAGATATAAATCAATACAACTACAATACGATCACTGGCCGTGATGGCCCTTGTTTTTGTATTAATTGGTGTTTCAAGAGAAACGTCAAGCAAAAAACACAGTCTAGGAACCTGTACGCCTGAAATCTCTTATTGACGTGTTCTTCTGTAAATTGCATTACGGCTTCGGTGGAATTCGACATCTTACACTTTCACGGCAGGTAAGTTTTTCTATGTTTTCATTAAATTCTAATAATCTGTATTCCAAAAACTTGACAGAATGCGTATGATTGATTGATGCAAGGACTGCATCTTTGCTTTTTTAATGTATTAGCCGTAAAGCGTCATATTTACCATTTTAACAGGTTCTTTTGAACAAGGATAAAATAAAATTGTCCCGTTTGACCCTTTATCCTTGAATAATATTCCCGATACTTGTGTTGGTAATGTCAATAGATATTAACACAGTTTATGCATAATTACATTTATGAATACCTGAGCATTGCAAAATAAATAGACATTTTAAAATACAAATTTAGCACGTCAATCAGGGTACAGACAGTTTTCAAATGCGACGTCAAACAGACATACACATCTACAGCAAACAGCACATTCATTTTTTCAATCCATTTTTTTAGTAGGAAAAATTATGTTTTCTTTATCGCTTATTTGTAAAAAGAATGCTTCTCACATCCAAAACTATCCATGCAAATACAGTCTAAATTGGAAGCCATTTAGGCTTAAAAAATGGAATTTTTACTTTTTCTGGTAGTAAAAACAAACGTTGAAAATTCCATTCTGAATTTGTTGCGTTATTTTATCCAAAGAAACTTTAGCGTCCGTTTGAGTAATGAATCATGTACATTCTGTAACTTTTTTACATAGATACAAGAGGACGTCAATAAGAGATTTCAGGCGAACAGGTTCCTAGACTGTGAAAAATGTGTTTGTCCTCCATGTTTTGTATATTTTCTTTCCACCAAATTGCAACCATATAAAAAAATATATATATAATACCAGTAATTATAACATTCTACCAATCTCCAGATAGCAAGATTTTAACATCAAACAATGTGTTAATTTTCAATTTTTGCACTTTCAGAAAAATATTAACATTAATGATTTAAATGAACAATATATAAGAACAATACAAAATTTACACCACAATGTTTCATTTGATAATGTAAATTTTGTTAGTTTAAAAAGGAAGTAAATCTTATTTTCCCATATATATTTGGAGGACATTTTCTGTCTGTATCCATGCAGAGGGCCTTGTCACTATCCACTAAATATACTATCAATGCATAAACATGTACATGTTTATGCATTGATAGTATATTTACTTTGTAAGTGGATAGTGACAAGGCCCTGTGATCCATGCTGGAGATACAGATCTGAAAATGTCTTCGGAAGTAATCTTCAGTTCTGAAGTTTTGCTGTATACTAAAGAAGAAGAAGAAGTCTAATTTCAACGAGATTAGTAAACAGGGTCCTGTCACCTGTGGCTGTGGTCCAGATCATCAGTGCCACGCAGTGGATAAAGGCACATCCTTAATGTATTACAGTCACGAAACGTATGATAAACAAGATGTAAATTGCTTTATAAACGATAAAAAATATGAAAATAATGTACATTAAAACACCAGGCAGTATTACCAAATATGCTATGTACTGTGTGGTGAAAAATGTTTCTTCCTAGACTGGTTCAGGGAATTCATAGGTTGTAAATATAACCGGAAGTCAAATTTTGTTATGAACCCCACCAATCTCGGTGAATGGTTCCGGTCAAAAATATCTTCATAATGACGACACAGACCACAGGCACTTGTTTCTATCAATGCCATGGGGTATCGACTATCAATGTATAATAAAAGAAGGTAGCCGACTCGGAAATATACCCCCTCCGCTTCAAACACAATGTATACCATGTTCTTCGCGATTTCGTACGCTTTCCGCGTTTCTAGCGCTTCTACATATATTATTCTTTCAAAATATGTCAACAAAGTTTATCTCCTTACGGTTCTCTCTCTAAAAATAGCAATTTTACCAGTAAAAATGTCATTTTTTCCAAGGTACCCTCGTCTCAATAGACACAACTTCCGGTTTTCTTAAAATAGTGAATTAATTTTCTGGAAAATAATAAAACCCAGTCTAAAAAATATATTCTTGCTTGTCTCACTTACATAAAAACATAAAAAAATATTCTTGATGATAATTTATCCTCAAACTTGGAAGAACTTTCCTACTTTAAGATTTTAAGATTTTTATTGATCCAAATTAAAGGGCCCACGAAGGGGCATACAAACATAATAACATAAGGTGATTGCATAAAATATCAAATAAATTGTAAATACAAGAATGATAGACATGACTGTAGTGTTATAATAAATAATTCACATTTTCAAAAATAACATGGTGATAATGAAAAAACCCGAGAAAGATTATACGTCCATTTGTGTTTCTCGGTTTTTTTTTTTGTGTTATCACCATGATAGAAAACCGGAAGTTGTGTCTATTGAGACGAGGGTACTTTTGAAAAGATGATCTTTTTACCGGTAAGATTGCTATTTTTAGAGAGAGAACCGTAAGGAGATAAACTTTGTTGACATATTTTGAAAGACTAATATATGTAGAAGCGCGAGACACGCAGAAAGCGTACGAAATCGCGAAGAACATGGTATAAATTGTGTTTGAAGCGGAGGGGTATATTTCCGAGTCGGCTACCTTCTTTTATTATACATTGATAGTCGACCCCCCATTGATAGAAACAAGTGCCTGTGACACAGACATCTATTCTCAGAGCTCCAGATAATTTTCAAGTCCAAAGGGTAATTACCCCCTATTTTTGAAAATGATGGGTATTTGCACATTTCCTTTGCTTTGTTGTACTCTCTACTGAAGAAAAGATTGCTTACATGTACACTTTTGTTTGACACAAGTGTTATTCAATAAACGCAGGATGCAAGTGAAATGTATATCTCTGTTTAATATTTGACACGATTGTGTCATGTTTATTAATAAAATGTTGTAAATATTTCGTTTTATGCTCGTCGACATCGGCAGTTTTCACAGCCGTTTTGATAATGTCATCAATGATTCCTTTTAACTATACTGTCACTAGACACAGATGAAACTGTCAGGAACTTAAGTATAGAATTTTCCGGAGCGCTCTTGTGCTTAGTAGCGCGCTAAATTCATGTTCTTGCTCATTTTCAAAAACAACGTTCCCAAATTTACTTTCGTTTTAGTTCTTACTTATTACGTAAACCACTCCTTATAAGGAGCACCGCATTTATTTGTAATATTGACCGCGATTGGATGATTTATCGTAAACATCCAATCAGATCTCTTTTGACATCGATGCTTAGAAAGGCAAACATTCGGTACCCCTCGGATGTATACGCTCTCTCCTTCGAAAATTATAAATGGAAGTAATTACGGGGAATTTCTCAAAGACAAAAATGTATTGTTTATTATCGTTAAGCGTACAAGTACGCTCCGAATTTGGAAAGTTTGCTTACACAGCATTATGTATGCGTAATGTGTACACTCTGATCTGACAATACATGCGTTTTTACTCATTTTTATAGCGTAAAAAACGCAAATACGCAGCTTATCTGGAGCTCTGTATTCTAAACGAATAGTTTAATGGAATGGAATATAGTTTCATTTCAGTCCAAAAAAAATCCAAAGTGAGAAAAAGCGTTCCATAGACAAGACAAGACAAGACAAGACAAATTTATTCAAACGAATCATAGTTCCCAAATAATGAGCACGTCAATCTAATATAATCACAAAAAAATAACTTTATAAAGAAACACAAAATGTTCAATGATTGTTTGTGCTTACAATTGTTACACTGCGACCTGGAGAATTTGTTTCATCTTCGTGTCATATTGTCTTATAGGTGTACTAATAAACTGAGCACATGATTTGCAAAACAAAATTGATAATAAATGTATTTTCTCACACACCAACCAAGTCTATAAGGGGCCCGGGTGGCTCAATGCAGGGGAGGATCCAGGATTTCAAGTTAGAGGGGGCACATTTAAAATAATCGCGGCGAGCGGAGTGAGGCGCGAACATTTTTAGGGTATTTCGTGTGAAAAATCACGATTTTACGCAAAACAAATCATATTTTTTTTCCAATTTTAGGGGAGGTGCGCCCCCCTGGATCCGCCCCTGCAATGAGTTAGGTCGCTGGATCTAGCAACTCATACAAGCCTATCACCAATACGGCATGGGTTCGTTCCCAGCTTTGTAAATTACAAAAAAAGGTGCACTCGACTCGCAGCCGCAAGTGATAAAGTTGACCAGTTGCTTGCCCATGGTCGGTGGTTCTCTCCGGGTACTCCGGCTTCCTCCACCACTAAAACTGGTCGCCATGATATAGCTGAAATATATTGTTGAAGGTGGCGTTAAACACTAAAAATCAAATCAAATCAAATCAATTCTATCAAAAAAATGTGTATTTGTCTGTTACACATTAAAGGTATATTGTCTACCACATTTTTATTTTTTCATACCCAAAATTATTGTTGTTTCCCATACTGACCTTCATAAAATGCAGATTAAACACCGAATTATTGGCGAATTACGCTACGAAACGTTAAGATTCAAACAACATTAAACGAGCGTGACAATCATGAAGTGTTTGAATCTTAACAGTATTTTCAAAGCTAAACCCCCGAGAATTCCAAACTTCCGTTTTCACTTTGAATTTCTGTCATCCCGGACAATAATTTCGATAACGATAGTCTTGGGTCTTGTTTGTCAAAAAAAAAAAAGAACACCAATCGTATATTTTGCAGCATAACTGTTTAATGATAGCTTAAACAAATCATTTATGTACAGTTAAAAATTTTCAAAAAAATCGTAGACAATATATTTAATAACAATTCTTTGTTTTAACATCCACTTTTAACAATTTCAAATTTTTTTTAAAACCAAACAAACGAACAAATTCAAATGGTCAAATTGCTGACCGACGACCTTTCAATACATGTGGATTTATTTATGTTATTTAAAGCATTACACAAATCAAGATTTGTACCTTCAAACAGAGAACTTTTAATATATATGTGTAAATTTCTTTTTGTTGTGCAACGGCCGGCATTATTCCACAAATGTAGGTTATAAGCAGGCCTCGATTAACCCTTAGGCAAAATAAGCACGTGCTTAGGGCATCAAGGGGCAAGGGGGCACCACAAAATCCGGTTATGTGCAATGCCATTTATTTTATCAGCTATATTTAATGCTCAAATTACACCAAAAATCTAAAGAATGTAGGAAATAAACACTAATAAATATTATATGATTTATTTATATATGTTAAAACAATAAAAACAATTATGCCAGTGGAAAGTGCGGGGTCACTAAGGTTGTCCTGTGCTTAGCGCATAAATTGACTTTAATCCGGCCCTAGTTATAAGATATCGACATTTTTTTTAGATGTAAGACTAGAGTTATTCCTCTTTGGATAAAAAAACCAACATTGTAAGACTAGAGTTATCCCTCTTGGGATAAAAAAAACAACAACATTGTATTCCGAAAGTCTGAACACAAAAAAGATAAAGGCCCTGCCACGGGACCAGGGCCGGATTACGATATTTTAGGTACTGTGAGACCCCAGTGATTATTAACAGAAGCATGAATGTCGGATTCTTGAAAACAGTTTATTCAACTTCTTGTAACAAGAATAACACGACGGGTGCCACTAGTGGAGAAGGAATTGATGTATGACCTTCCGGGACACCTGAGAGTTCACCCCCGGTTTTTAGTGGGGATTGTGTTACTAGATCTTTAGTTTTATGTGTATGCTTTATAGATCGTTGTTTGTACTTTTGTACCTTTTTTTGGCCATTGTGTTGTCTGTTCTTCTTCGATCTCCTGATTCTGATGACCCCTTTGGTATCTTCAAACTCTTCCTACAACATAATGTCAAGAACAGAAAGCAGTATGCCTTATATTATACAGTATAGTAATTTAGCTTTTTTTTTTCTTTTTAAAGATAATTCAGCATATATACACATTCGTTCATTCTCCATCTTACAAATGGAGTAACTTTCCACAGCAAATTAATTTCACTTGACCTCTGGAGGCCCTCAACTGACGGAGACTTCTATGCGGCATCCCATTAAACCCATGCCTTAATCCGCCACTGCATGGGACAGGCACAAAAAGTATCGAGGTTAAAACGGTGAATGGGATCTCAACCTCATGTCTGTAATGTATTTAATAAAGGTTATGAGGTAATGATAAGTCAGTTTTGTATATGTAAAAACCTAGCATCCTTCATTAGATTTAAGTTTATATTAAGATATGTGTTTGTTGTACTATTAGTTAATCAATACCACATGTTCTCCACTGTCCACTGAAGGACACCTCTTCCTCAGCATTCAGTGTACTACTGAAATACATATATACAGGGAGGATAAATCTACTGGAAATTAAGGTACAGTGCAATGTAAAAAAAAAATCAAAATTATATATATTTATTTTGTACTTTTATTAGGGTGTAATAGATGGTTAATAGTGTTTAACGCCACCTTCAACAATATTTCAGTTATATCGTGGCAGACAGTTTAATTGGTGGAGGGAACCAGAGAAAACCACAGACCTGCCGCAAGTCATTAACAAACTTTATCACAGAAAGTTGCATTGAGTACACCTCACTGTAAACCTCATATCTGTAATGTATTTAATAAAGATGATAGCGTAATTTAAGTCAGTTTTGTATATGTAAAAACCTAGCATCCTTCATTAGATTTAATCTTATATTAAGATATGTGTTTGTTGTACTATTAGTTAATCAACACCACATGTTCTTCACTGTCCACGTCAGATTTCATTGTATATTTGTCATTGTCATTCAAGTTTAGCCAATGTTTGAACCATGTAATCGGCTTACAAACGACCTGACCATCTGCTTGTATGCATGAATAGTTACCTCTTTACATATATTTTTGGTTTTATAGTAACTACACGATAGAAAATGGTATATCTCCCATCTTTCAAAACATTTCAAGATTCGTGTAAACCTTAAAAGTAAGAGTACAGATAGTGTTTATCAGATACAGGTTAGAGAATAAAAAGGGGGAAAATGTCAAAAAATTGTATAGATAAAATAGATTGACCTGAAAGATGCAAAAAAAAAATATCTGACCTTGTATTTTTCAACGAAATATTTTGTCAAAATTTGAAATGGAATTACTAATGCGCCCACCTCACCCCCTCCACACCCCCTAATCCGATTTTTTGTTTCGTGCGAAAAACAAAAATGTCTAGCTCGGTGGAAAAACATAGTCCCACTTAAAAGTTAAATGGCCTGTCCCTTATTAGTGCCACACATCTGCAACCTAGGAACCATCTCACACTTACTTTGGATATTTCACTCCGGTGCCACTCATTAACTGGCTAGGCCTAATCTTACACCTGCTTTGATATTTCACTCCGGTGCCACTCATTAACTGGCTAGGCCTAATCTTACGCCTGCTTTGACATTTCACTCCGGTGCCACTCATTAACTGGCTAGGCCTAATCTTACACCTGCTTTGACATTTCACTCCGGTGCCACTCATTAACTGGCTAGGCCTAATCTTACACCTGCTTTGATATTTCACTCCGGTGCCACTCATTAACTGGCTAGGCCTAATCTTACACCTGCTTTGACATTTCACTCCGGTGCCACTCATTAACTGGCTAGGCCTAATCTTACACCTGCTTTGATATTTCACTCCGGTGCCACTCATTAAC
>MJUT01043095.1:14691-27976 GCA_002080005.1 Gigantidas platifrons
CACTTGTTGTGGGTCTGCAAATTAATGTTGACATCTCAAGCACTTCTAGAATGTCTGGGTGTCATACATTAAACTTTCCAATTTCTCCCAAAAGCTTGACTTGGGAACCATTATTATTTTATTTGTTTCTGGCACAAAATTTTGTACTTCAAGGAAAGGCATAAGACAATTTAAAGCAAATAGTTTCTTTATATTGGCATTAAAGATGTTGAAACTCCACTGTTAGGAATTTAATTGTTTATACAACTGGATAATGACAGATTTATGTGTCCAGAAAACTAATCAGATTCTTACACTATAGGTCAACCTCCACAGAACCTGTTTAACCTAGGTCAATTTGAAGTTTATATTACTTTGACTTCACTTATATGACTTTCCAGAATAATTTTGCAATATATTGAAATTCTGATTATTGAATTTGAAGATTAAAGAACTGATTAACTGACAATGACAAAACTAACTACTGACAACTGATAAAATACCTATACACTACAGTGTTATATTAGAACTTATTTGTAAACTTAGAGGCAAAAACAAAAGATACCAAAAGAACTACACACAAAATCGACAATGAATGGTTAAATATTAATTCGACAGTAAAAATGATATCCCCAATGCTATAATTCTTCCATGAATGTTCTTGTAAGATGTATATTTTAAATGTATGCTATACATAATTGTGCAAAGTGAAATTGCCAAACTTTCATTTTATCAATGTTTAAGAATAATAAACTACTATTAATTTTAAAGTATGCATGGCCACATGTGACATTTTATATTTGTAACCTGCAACCTGCAACCCGCAACCCGCAACCCGCAAAATAGCACTTCCCGTTCCGACAGTGTGGTATTTCTATTTAGGGTTTTCACTTTATTACATTGTATTCTTATATTTCAATATTGTATTCAAATATTGTATACTGAGTTATCTGTATCTGTATATAGTACGTCGATGGAACCACTTCTGGATTTTACTGGAGTTAAAATGTTATGTTATCAAGACGAGTTTGAAGATACCAAAGGGGTAATCAGAACCCGTTAATCGGAGGACAGACAACTCAATGGTCAAAAGAAATGGGATTAAAGGATAAACAACGATCTACAAACATTACACATAAAACTAAAGATCGCGTAACAAGAACCCCACTAAAAACCGCATTGATTTTCCCCCCGGATATTCCAGAAATTGGCATAGTTTGTTTTTTTTTGCTTTCAGTATTCTAACATAATATTTTGATCTCCTAATATTGTACTTGTGTGCACAAATATTGTAATCTCTAAAAACGGCCATAGTGCATTTGATGTTTCTAAATTGTATTTTCTTGTTCCAACGTTAAATTCACATGTTCTTATTGCACTCTAGTGTTCCAGTAATAATATGTCTGATATTAATTCACTGTTCTAATATTATATTCTAGCTATTATATATCACGATAGAAAAACTAGACATGACATATTGGACAATAAATACGTAATATTCTCCGGTTTTCATATGCTTCAACCCTTGCCCAGGAGGAGAATGCAATTAGTGGTGTATCACAGATACCAAAAACAATAAAGATAAATCAGAATAAGATATGATAATAGTATCATTGAATGTCCTATTAATGTTTCAGTACCATCTTTTATTGCCGTAGAGAGATAGTGTTGACTTACAATGGAAAGTTTCATCTCTCTGTGTTTATACAATACCATTATTCGCGGAATACGTCCATGCCCGGTGTGTTGGTAAACTGGTAACAGATAATCTCTGAAACTCCTTATGTAAGTAGTAAGTTGTATTTATTACAGGTTTCTCTACTTAAATTTATTTTCTTTTAAATTCTGGTTCAAACTAGGGAATATTATTAATTACAATACTCACAACGACAAAGCCATACCATAACGAAGTTAACAGAACTAGTAACTACATGAATGCTCATTTGTGGACGAACATAAACATAATTAAAAATTAAACACATTTATTATACATATAACTTGTTATTTACATTTACAACAAATGACTAGTATATACACAAGTGGCTTTATTTTGGCTACAGAATATATTTTTGTTGAGGCCCAGGGAGACTACTGATTACCTTTCTTTGCAATTGGCTATCAGCTGACCTATGTTGACAAAGTGTCGTAGAAACCCTGGTAGTTAAGCACCACAGCCTACCATGGGGAGAGACAGGGAAACAACTCGTATTATCAATGCTCCAGTTTAAAGTGCCCCAACTGTTGACAGGTGTAGTCCTCCCCTCTTGAGGATGAGATGGAGGAGGTCCCAGAGTTACCCAGCTGTAGACCCCACAATTACAACCACAAGTACCCACATTTTCAAAACCTGCAAATTTTAGAACTTGTCAGACCCAGAGCAAGGGCCGAGTAAACAATTCCCAAATCACTACCAGTCTCCCTGGACCGCCCCCTAAAAGGCTTTAAATAAGTTGTGTCTATTGAGACGAGGGTACCTTGGAAAAAATGACATTTTTACTGGAAAGATTGCTATTTTTAGAGAGAGAACCGTAAGGAGATAAACTTTGTTGACATATTTTGAAAGAATAATATATGTAGAAGCGCTAGACACGCGGAAAGCGTACGAAATCGCAAAGAACATGGTATAAATTGTGTTTGAAGCGGAGGGGGTATATTTCCGAGTCGGCTACCTTCTTTAATTATACATTGATAGTCGACCCCCCATTGATAGAAACAAGTGCCTGTGTTGTATGGGTACACATTGACCCCCCATTGATAGAAACAAGTGCCTGTGTTGTATGGGTACACATTGTCACGAGTCTTGTGACGATGTGTGCCTGTGTTATATGGGTACACATTGTCACGAGTCTTGTGACGATGTGTGCCTGTGTTGTATGGGTACACATTGTCACGAGTCTTGTGACGATGTGTGCCTGTGTTGTATGGGTACACATTGTCACGAGTCTTGTGACGATGTGTGCCTGTGTTGTATGGGTACACATTGTCACGAGTCTTGTGACGATCGGATGACAGGAAAATAAAGTCACGAGATTTTATGGCACTGGGGAATAAGAGACATGTGACGACACACATACATTCTTGTGTACCTACATATTCCATTACAATATATAGATATTGTAAATAGTTCACACCATTGTGTTACAGTGAAGTTTTATATTTCATGTTTTATGTGTTCTAGTTTTAAGTTCATCTGTAAAATGTGTAATGCACGATTGCATATCACATTGAGCACTGAATTAATGATTTCCCTTCATATTTCATTAATTATTTAAATCTTAATTTATATTCCCAATTTAATAAACTTGGTAAAACTGAATTTGATTTTGGTCTAATCGTAAATTAAAAACCATTAGCTGATTTTCAAATTAATTGTAATGGTCATCTAATAGAATAACAAAGTAGTATTAAATATTTAGGTATTGATATAGATCAAAATTTGTCTAGAGAAAGAACAGTTAACACCAGTATTAAAAAGGATAATTATTACTTGAAGCAAGAACAACCCGAAGTATGGAACTTATGCAAGCTCATTTCAATTATTCATGTTCCTCCTGTTATGTTGGTATATCCCAAGCTTTGAGAAAAAAATGCAAGCAGCGTAAAACAAAACAGTTCGTTTTATTAAACGTAAAACTATCTAGTTTAGGATGTTTTAATGTTGAAAACAGAGTGAAACAACTTCGACTTTTTCATTCTCACAAGATCTTCAATAATACATGTCCCTCTTATTTGATAAATAATTTTATACAAACACATTACATTACAAACACAATATATGACGGCTTGTGGTTAACATTTTTTTAATTTAACTCTCTTGAGTGGAGAAATATCGTAACCCACAGGCAACTGAAGGAGAATTTGTTTCTCCCATTATTTAACGCGAACTTTATTTCAAAAGCCGTCAAGCGAGTCAAACGAGTCAAATGCGGGGAAAGGCACGAGACATTTTAATCCTCTAGAGGATTACAGATTTTTCCACCACTGGTTCAGCGGGGTTAAAACGACGTCACAATGGGAGAAAAGATCATATCGCTTTAAATATGTAACGCTTAAAAATAAAGGCATCCAATCAACAATATTTAATTTAAAGCAATTCAGGATTGGAAGCGAGAACCAATGGTTTCAAGAGGTTAAGTCCTTACTCGGACTTGGTTAAAACCGTTACAGAAGATCTATGTCACAAATGACCAAGGATTCCGCTTCTCGTAGTCAAAAATCCGCCCTCCTTTCCTGTTTCTTGACTTTTCACCTGATTATTAACAGGAGTAACACGATGTGTGCCACTAGTGGAGCAGGAACTTCTTCCTCTCACGGAACACCTGAATTCAGCCCGGGTTTTGTGGGATCTTCATAGTTCTCTGTGTATTGTTTTGTAGATCATTGTTTGTTTTCTTGTCTTTGTTTTTGTCATTGCATTGTGTGTCCTTCGATTTACAGTCTCTGCTTATCACCTTAGTATCTTCAAATATTCTTGGGTTGAGACTCCATTTGCCAAACAGACGTAATAATCATTTTAGCTTTAAGACTCTCCACGAAGAACTACCTAACTATATAACTGAATCATTTTAGCTTTAAAGCTCTCCACGAAGAACTACCTAACTATATAACTGAATCATTTTAGCTTTAAAGATCACCACGAAGAACTACCTAACTATATAACTGAATCATTTTAGCTTTAAAGCTCTCCACGAAGAACTACCTAACTATATAACTGAATCATTTTAGCTTTAAAGCTCGCCACGAAGAACTACCTAACTATATAACTGAATCATTTTAGCTTTAAAGCTCTCCACGAAGAACTACCTAACTATATAGCTGAATCATTTTAGCTTTAAGGCTCTCCACTGAGCACTACCTAACTATATAACTGCTAATATTACTTTCTTATATCAATTTATATTAATTTTGAACCAAATCAGTGGTGCAATGGTCAGCGTGCTCACCTCGAGTGTGGTAGATCATGGATTCGATTCCCGATCAGATCAAACGAAAGACTATAAAATTGGTATGTGTTGCTTTTCCGCTAAGCACGCTGCATTAAGGAGTAAGAACAAAGACTGGGTGACTCGGAATCAGGATCATGTTGCAGAGTGGAGTGACATGTCTACTCGCGAACTGTTGTTTTAGTCAGATAGCACTCTAAAAATCCAACTCAGCGTGTTGGCCTAGAACAAAGCGGACGTCATTATCATCATCTCGTCAAAATGTAACTTGTTCTCGTCATGATATGGCTGAATATGATCTCATGTGGTGTTAAACAATAATCACTCACTCTCTAAATAAATGGTTCCATCTTGATGTTGGACAGGATTTGCATAGGCATGGCTTGCTATCCAATAATATTGATTTATCAAAAAAATGCTTGAAATGAAATTACATGTATTATTAAAGATCTTGTGAACATGGGTTAAATAGACGCTGTTTCACTCTGATTTCAACATGCAAAAATTCTCAACTTGATAAATTAATAGATAACCGATAAATTCTACATATTTTAAATATCCACCACTCATCTAATTTTAATTAGACAAAAACCAGGTAAATTACTTCAAAAATTTATATATTTTATATAGAATTACATTCAGACTTATTGGACTTGTACATATATAAACAACCAATTTATCGCGATATCTTTGGTTCATTTTAGTCTTTATATATAGATATCCTTAGTCTTCAATTTCAATGCTTGATTAGAGAGAAAAGAATATTTACGTCATACCTGAATGAACACAGGTGTAACGTAAGAATACACTTATTCGTTATCCAGGTGAGATGTACGACAGAATATTTATGGTTCAGGTAGGTTATTTGTTTTTTTTATTACCTAATAGTTATACACTGAGGTATAGGTTGTTTCTGGATTAGAAACCAGGTCGGAGGCCCGAGGGGTTTCTAATCCAGAAACACCTCCCCAAGTTATTCTAAATACACGAACTATTCATTACAGAGTGTCAGAAAACAAAAACAATAAATACAGAAACATTTAATTCCATAAAACGATACATTTTTGTGGTTTCCCCATTGGGTACCCCTTTAAAGATAGATTGAAGATCTGAGTTGTATTCAAGGATTAAACAGATTGATTGGTTAATAATGAAAGATAATACTGAATACTAGTTATTCAATATTCTTTTACAACATGATCTTTAGGAATGATAGACGTGTTATATTGAACTGAACTTTTTGTAGAAAATGGATATTAACCAAAACACCATATTGTCACAAATATTACTCAGAACAGCCAAATAAAGTAAGTAAGAATATATATTGAATATTACAAAGTATTTTTCGACCCATAAACTTTTAAGTTTTTAAGTGCGCATTTAACATGTCAATGGTTTTTTTTTTACCACGGAAAACAGACTTGGATTCAGACAATTGAAAAAGGGGTTTCAGAATTAAAAAAAATGTGATTACAGTCTAATTTTTCACAATTTTAATATAATTTTAACAAATTTTCGAGAAAAATGGGGACCCCCCCTCTCCGGAATCCTCCCTACCGGATCCATCAATGAATAAACTTTTGAAAGAGTGCCGACAATTAATGTGTTTTCGTTTTACAGTACTTTCCACGCCAAGTTTTTTTTCAATTATTTATTATAATTTAGTTTTTGCTTTTTAACAATTGCTTGGATGTTTTAGACTATAATTCATTAACAAGATTTTTTACTATGCTTAATTCATTAATAAAATCTTCATGTTTTCTTTTTCAGTTTTTCAATATCCAGTTTTCGTGTTATCTTCAGCTGAATGGTAATTAATTACTTCATTGTTGTAGGCACAATAGGCCGTGCTCATAGGGTGTGAAGACAAGGGTTTCCAGAAACCCCTGTCGTCACACCCTGTGAACACAGGCTATTGTACTAATAACAATGAAGTAATTCATAGTGTGCAGTTTCAGAGATAGAAAGTGTATGGTTTAACAATAGACCTGGGGTGTAACTACATATATTTGTTTTTGCAATTTATGTAAGATGTTATCAGCTAAAATGGCTAGCCACTAAAATTAACTCGTGTATTAAAGATAAACACTTGAAAGGCATATAAAGCACCTTTTGACATTTCAAAAGGTAACCGATTTAAATTCTGCAATAAGATTATTTTGTTGAAATTCAATTAAAACGATATGAGAAGTAAAATCAAGTGTGTCAGATATGAAAGCTATAACGGTTTAGTAATAGATCTGTCAAATTTCACAATGCATCAAAAGTTATTTTTAATACCTAAGTGATTTCTCAAAATCAATTAATTACATGTTGGCAAAGCATGTTCAGGACGTGAACGGTAATTTAAAATTAATGACAAAATCATTTGTCAATAGATTTGTCTATGTTCTAAAATTGACAAAGTAGCAGTGACTATGCCATGGACCAACACGCAACAACTAATAGAAACTGCTGAGCTGTGAGCGTGCACAATGAAGATTTGGTTAAATAGTTCTAAATCTGAAACGGTCAACTTCAAAGTTTACTGTTTAGGAAAGATTGTAAAGCGCGAATGAGCGAGTGGTCGTTCTGGAAGTGAGAACATTTTCAATGGCGAGAGCAAGTAACGTTTCGATGAGATGATGATAACATTATCTTTGTTCTAAACCAACCGTGACGCTTAGTTTGGGTTTTATTGTGCTAGTTCACTGAAACAGCAGTCCACGGGTAGACATGTCGCTCCACTCGGACACATTAACCTAATTCCGAGCCAATCAGATTTTGTTTTTAAAATACTCTTTAATGCTTTGCATAGAAGCTGCAAATACAAATTGTATTGTCTGTTGTGACTCGACCGAGACTCGACCCCACGATTTACCTCACCCGGTGAAAGAACGTTTTACCATTCTACCACCGATGCGGAATGTGAATTGGATTTGGGACGCTATGAAATTTCGGTTAAATTATCATATGATTCATGTAGTCATTCAAGATAAAATATCTCGTGATCAATTATCTGTTGATTCCCAATACAGAACTAAAATTAAAGAAAGAATTGTTTTGTTTTTAACATACACAGCAAGTATTAAACAAATTATGTGCCATACAGGAGCCGGATTATGATCGTATGGGGTCTCTAGTTTAATGAAATTGACGGAGCCACCCTCTAACTCGCTCACACCTGTATTGAATATGTTTTACTCTTGATATGTTTTAGCGACATTTACATAGCTTGAAGTAAACCTTTTTTAGGGTCCCCAAGCTTGAGGGGTCCTAAGCTGCAGCATATACCAGCCTATAGGATAATTCGGCTCTGTTGGCATGCCATACGAGATGAACTTTAGAATAAAATCCTGATTCAATTCGCTATCTAACTACATGTACTGACAAATTACAAATACTTGTCATTTACAGATTACGTCATTGTGAAATTCTACACTATGCAATTTTTTTCTCATATCTTCGATTTGTTTTCTCTCTCAAATATTCATTATATAAGGGCATTTAAAAAATGACGTGTTAATACTGTAAAAAAATGTAAATGTGATGATGTTTAAATTTTATGGGTAAATTGGTTCTAACTTGACACTGTTTAAAAATCAAATTTAAATGTTGATAAGTTTGCAGATATGTATATATCTATTTATAACCTGAGGCCAAACAAAGGTTACACAGTGTGGTTTAAGATTTGCTTAAACATGTTGCAACTTATTTAAATAACGGGGATTTAAGCCTATTACGTCTCGTTTTATGGATGCCATCGATTTTCATTATAAGGTGATCAATGTAAAATAGAAAACAATGATTGAAACTTGAACAGGTGTATATACGGGAAATTAGATACCAATTAAAAATAATCGTTTTCTTTATAAAATGTCAAATAATCCATTAAAATGTCTAGCGGGATTAGAAAAGGATTATCGTGTGACATAAATTTGTTGTCAATTGTCAATTAGGAACGGATATATACAAACAATGTATAATATTTGATGAGATATTTGTCAGTCTCATTCTACTTGTATTTGTCAACCAAGCTTATATATTAGTTTAAATACTTTGGATATACACGTACAGAACTTTCGTTTTGTTTGCTGAAATCTTGATTGCATTGGAATACCATAAATTTGTTTATATAGTATTACCATGGTGATAATAAAATCTTGAGGGCATATTTATAAATGTAGGCACGAATCATTTTATATTCAAGTGAGACGGGGATTTTTCACTTTATAATTAGTGAAGATTAAATATTTTATCAGCAAGTTTTATTTTGTTCATTTACATTATTTTTGCTATAAACTTGATTGCAAACAATGTTTACGTTCAACCCCCCCCCCCCCCATATTTTGTCGTTAAATTGTTGGAATTCAGATGGAAACTAATTGTGCTCCTCTGATTATGAACTTGGCCGATTTCCATTAATTTATCTTAGAATGTACAAAATAGTAAAGTACTGGTTTAAAATATTATCTACAGACAATTGTATTATTAAAAACTGTTATATGGAACAATTACAGACATTTTATGAAAATAAGAACAGTTGGATTTACCAACTTAAACAATTATTGTTTAGATTAGGTTTGAATGATATGTGGTATAATCAAGACAATTTGATTGTGGATAATAACTTATTGCTGTTTGTGAAAGGTAGAATATATGACCAAGCAAAACAGTCTTTGCATGAACAATTGAATAGTTCATCTAAGTGTTATTTGTATAAATATATTGTCAATAATATTTGTCTACATAATTACCTTACCAAACATTTAAATTTTAGAGTGTATTTAACTCGTTTGAGATTGTCATCACATAATTTATGTAGGACGTTATCATGGAGTAGATAGGTCAGACAGAAAATGTACTCTTTGTGCTTTAAATAGTATTGAGGACGAGTTCCATGTTATACTGCAATGTGATTCTTACATAGAATTAAGAAGGCATTATATCAAACAATATTACTATAGACGCCCATCTTCGTTTAAATTAGTTCAACTACCTAGCACTGAAAATGTCAAAGATTTGCGTAATTTGTGTAAATTCTTGTTTAATGCATTTAATCGTAGGTCTTGAGATATGAAAGACCTGAAAACCTAGGCTTCTATGCATGTTTGGTGACCACAAATGTAGGCAGTTTCAACTGTGTCATTGAAAAACTTTTCTCGTCAGCTCCACTGAAGGTGAACTCGATTCAAAATGGCCGACCAATAACAACAACAATACAAACATCAATCAGTGATATGAAGAATACCACGAAATATTGCTTAATTTTATATATAATGATGAGCGGGGCCGTCCATTATAACACTGGACCCATACGGTACCCCTGTATAAAATGTAAACGACCTGTAAAGAGTAACCAGAAAGCATTACAGTGTGACTTTTGCGATCACTGGACGCACTTGAGATGTACAACCATAACGGTAAAGGAATACTATATTTTGGCCAAATGTGACGATCAATACTTCTGTCCTCTTTGTTATGATCGCTTGCCAGCATTTTCTGATTCGTTTTTTCTGAATACATCAGTCGGAAATAACAATACTGATTTTGATGAGACCCTGGAAAATACATCGCACACACCAAATTCAACTTCCGGTGTAAACAAAAACGAAGAAATAAACTCTGTTTTTGAAAGACTACGGGTATCTAGAAGGTTACATCCTAGAAATTTCTTAGCAGCCCACCTAAACATCAATAGCTATCGTTATAAGTTCGATGAAATCAAAGAACTTCTGTCTGATAAAATTGTAGACATCTTCTTTGTCGCGGAATCGAAGCTGGACGCTACTTTTAATGACAATCTATTCATGGCGGAGGGCTACAAATTATTGAGACGCGATAGAGACTCAAAGGGTGGCGTAATACTTGCCTACATAAATACTGATTTCCCAGTAAGTAGGAAAACAAACTTAGTCTGAAACACTGGAAAACATCAGCGTGGAAGTTCATATAAACAAGAACAAGTGGCTTGTTATGGGCATTTATAAGCCTCCATCAATGTCTGATAATGATTTTTCCACACTTTTTTATTAAGAACATAGATCAATGTATTATAAATTATGATAATACAAGTGTTGCCTGAGGGCAAGTGTGGACACAGAAATGTGCTGTCCAAAAGGCAAGTGTGGATGTCAATATTTCATATTATTTAACTTAAAAAAAAAAAAATCATGGACACAGGGGTCCTGGATTTTTTTTTAATAAAAAAATACACTATGCAGAAAACTACCGAGTGAGCAACACGAACCCCACTAAAGACTATGGATGTGCTCTGATCTATGGTTTAATTCCAGGACCTGCTTATTGAATTCTAAAGAAGATATTGTGTTTTAATTAAAACGTAGATATCAAATTGAGTGCGCACGAGACATTTTTGGAATAATCGTCATCAAGTACGCTCAAAATTTTCAGAATAAAGTCCAATGAAAGGTCACACTTCCCCCCTAAAAATCAATTTTCAATTAAATCGATTTCATTGTTTTTTGTTTTTGATTGTTTGTTTGTTTAGTTTTTTTTATGAATAATAAAATTCATCTCCTTTTTTCCCTTTTTTTCTTGTTTAAATCAATGATCAACAATATTCCAGAATCAAACAAATGAATAAATATAACATAGCATCTTTCCTTTACAGTGTCAAGATTCTATATTTATAAACTATTGACATGAGTAACCTTGCTAAACAATGCGGTGTGTTTTAAATCGGTCATCCAATCAGGACGCTCATTATTGTCCAAGATAAAAATACATCGCTAAAATTAGCTGTGTTCTAAAACTTCNCTTGTATTGCATTTATCAATATTTTATGAATACCAACAGTTTTTTCAACACCGTATCTGTTCACGTGACTACACATGCTACTCACAATGACCCGTGACCGAGATTAGCAGCTAAAACTTCAATTCATAAATTTATATATAGAATAGAAATCGGAGATATTTCGTCATAAAACTTCACACATGGTTTTGTCTATCATATTTCTTGAAGACAAACATAAACTTGTATTGCATTTATCAATATTTTATGAGTACCAACAGTTTTTTCAACACCGTATCTGTTCACGTGACTACACATGCTACTCACAATGACCCGTGACCCAGATTAGCAGGTGTCAGGAATATTTTCTGTATATGGTATATAATTATAGTAATGGGTGACGTAAATTTTGACATGTTAAACGATAAAAAATGTAAAACTTTAAAAGATTTATGTGATGTCCTTGATTTTTCACAATTAGTCTTAAAACCAACATGGTTTATGAAAAATTGTATCCCATCATTGGTGGATGTGGTTTTAACAAATCAGAAAAATAAATGTTTTAATATACAAAATTTTCTTACAGGTATTAGTGACTGTCATAACATAATCGCAGTCACAATAAAAGGGGACGTCCCAGTCCAGAAAAGACAAATAATAACTTACAGAAGTTATACAAATGTTGATACTGATAGCTTTAATTGTGATCTTGAGAACATTTCATTCCCAGATATTGAGAATTTATCAACATCTAGTGAAGTACACAATGTATATAATGAATATCAAAATGCCTTTAAAAGTATACTTGATAAACACGCTCCAGTGAAAAATAGACAACCCCGTAAAAATCCACTTCCGTGTATGAACAGTGAATTAAGAGGAGCCATATACAGAAAACATACGTTTTATTCCCAATATACAAAAAATCGCAACACAAAAACATGGGAAAAATTTAGAAAGCAGCGAAATTTGGTAACAAAATTAAAAAAGAATTCTATGAAAACTTTTCTTGAACGCTGTACGGGTGGGGCTAAAAATGTCAACTTCTGGAAAACTGTTAAACCATTTTTCTCTAAAAAAAAATGTAACGCTGGGGATCAGAAAATTCTGTGTGAAGACAATAACATTTTAAATGATACATGTGAAGTTTTTGAAAAGTTTAATACTTTCTTCTCTACAGTTGCTGATAAAATTGGGGAAAACATTGTATATGACCCTGCTACTCACCCTAGTATAGTGGAAATAAAAAATCATGTGGATGTGGAGAAAAAATTTGAATTCCAGCATATAACATCTGATAAAATTGAAAAAATTATAGATAAAATAAATATAAAAAAAGCCTCTGGGTTTGATAACATTCCAGCCAAAGTTATCAAACAGTGTAAACCAATAGTATCCAGCCAGTTAACATAATTGATAAACTTGTCTATTGACACTGGTGTATTTCCTGATTCTCGTAAAAAAGCTCAGGTAACACCATTACACAAGAAAAATGACCCATTAAGTAAAACAAATTATAGACCTGTGAGTGTCCTTCCTGTTTTTTCTAAAATTTTTGAAAAGGTATTTGAAACACAATTATCTGATTTTTTCGACTCAATATTTAACCCTTTTTTGTGTGCATTCCG
>MJUT01043095.1:29647-56618 GCA_002080005.1 Gigantidas platifrons
TATGTACTGATGAGCATAATCTGCTTAAAGTAATAAAGAATTGAATTGAATTGATTGTCCTGGGACTATTATACTGATTTGTTTTCGTTGATTGACAGCTGTGTGATCACGTGACTAAGTAGCCCTCGATACGTGTAAAAAACCCAACGCAACAGAAAGTATCATCGGCAAATATTAAATAAATGAATTTCAATAAGATGAAATAATTAAAGCAGAAACGCAACAGAAAGTATCATCGGCAAATTAAATAAACAAATTTAAGATAAAATACTTAAATCGTAGAGGATTTTAGGTCTTTTTAAGTAAACATCACTTCTACATGACCTGAGTAAAAAAGGCAAAACCTGAAAAAATGAACTATTTCATCGACTTGCTCTGAAGATTCAGGTGAAAACATTAAGACTAAAATGATTACTTCCTATGCGTATCTCATTACTGTTTAAGAAAAGCAATAGTTTGAGTGCCGATAATTACACGATTAGAAGGAGTTGTATAAATTCCACAGTGTCATAAGTCCTATCTGACTCGGGCAAGAAACAGATGACATCAAAATGCGATTCTCGTAAAAAACTTACTATTGGACAAAACTGGGTAAAAGATGTGTTGATCCATCCTTTGTTTATGTTTCTTTAACTTACAAAAGAAGAAATGATATATTTCTTATATTACAACAAGTTTTTGGAAAAATTCGAAAGCTGCTTCAAACATCGTAGCGTGGGTAGGCTTCGATTTTCTTCTCAAAATCTACTACTTTGATCTCGAAAAAAACATGCACAGACAGGTTTAAGAAATTCTTAACTATTCAGTTTGTTATAATAACATATTAATTCGATAATTATTGTGTTTACATAATGAATGATAATCACTGTATGCTATAAAAAACACTTAGTTGATTGTATGTTCAACCCACGCTTCCACTGTCAAAACAATAGGGCGGAAATCGAAATCTCGTTTTCGGCACTGAGATCTCGATCTCTGATTACATGGTTAATCAGAGAGCTTCCAGTCCCGTCAGTATAATAGTCCCAGGATTGTCAACTTATTTTTATACATCTATAAACCCCAATTTATGACTAAACTTCAAAGCAAAAACTTATTTTACACTAATTATACATGCGTAAACGATACCAGGGTTATAAATGAGAATGGCTTTCTTAAATATGCTAAACAAATGTATCATAAAACGTACTTTAAATACGGCTAACGACAACAGGGAATCATTTCATGATCATAACTGAATACGGCTCACCGTTGACATCAATCAATCAATCAATCAATCAATCAACCAATCAATCAATCAATCAATCAATCAATCAATCAATCAATCAATCAATCGTGTAGTGTAGTGTGTAGTATGCTACTACTTGCTAAATCTTCGAGACAATATTCCTTGATAAAATATAAAATAATTAGATTTTTGAACTACAGCAGGTCTATCTCACAAATTTTTACCAGATAGAATCCCGGATACAATTGATAATAATGAAAGTCTGAAATTCAGGGGAAGAAAATATTGTTTCCCAAGAAAGGAAAATTTACCATTTACCATTCTGTCATAAATATTTGAAACGCTGTCGTAAGTATTTGAAACGCAACGGTACTTCGTGGTCAATATCTAGGTCTAAGTCATTCAAGTACAAATGTATATGCCGTCTATGTAAAAGTAATCGATGAATAGGTCATCTAGGTATATGTCATATAAGTAAGTATGTGTCATCTAGATAAAAACAATCAGAATTTATCTCTCGCTATCAGTTTTATCTGTTAAAAACAAGTTCATATTGATGTTATATAGTAGGAGTATATGTTCATTGACGATAGGATTAGAACCTTGTAATATTATCTATAAATAGATGTTATATAGTAGGAGTATATGTTCATTGAAGATAGGATTAGAACCTTGTAATATTATCTATAAATAGATGTTATATAGTAGGAGTATATGTTCATTGAAGATAGGATTAGAACCTTGTAATATTATCTATAAATAGATGTTATATAGTAGGAGTATATGTTCATTGAAGATAGGATCAGAACCTTGTAATATTATCTATAAATAGATGTTATATAGTAGGAGTATATGTTGATTGAAGATAGGATCAGAACCTTGTAATATTATCTATAAATCGTACAGTGAACTTAATAGACGGCTATCACAGACGATGTTATCAAAGAAAGTTGTATGTCGAGTACACCCTTCACATAGGGGAGTTAAACAATAGTCACAGCTTGCATAGGTTTATGTAAATCTAACTATCACATGACCACAGCAACGACACCCACTAACAATGAAGGTAACTTCCGTTTTAATGACAATATATTCAAAAAGGGACATGTGCGATGGGTGCCTTTAATGTTGATAAAAGATAATAGCCGATTTTTTTTATAGTAGGAAATGGTATTTTGTCTTTTAAGTCTGTCTTTGTTTAAACGGTTAATGAAAGAGATTGCGGCATAATATAGACACAGACAAAACTTTTAAGAAGATAAATGAGATAAGTTATGGACAATGGATTTAATTGACCCTTGGTTGAGGATAACTTATACAGGGGGACCAACCGGTTAATCGAGAAAAGGTCAAGAAGACTGGTTTTATAGGGAAGACATTTTGGCGAAAAATTTCCCGTACTTTATTGTGATTGTTCCAGTATTGCAGGAGTTATTGACCTTTTCGTGGAATTTGCTTACAGTTCTAGTTTGAGGTCGAATGTGTTTCAGTATACTCAACATAATATTTTCTTAAAATGTATGTGTACTTACAATTGGTGTTGCCTGATTCTTACAAAGAATAGTACATACAAATATATTCATGAATGTCTTTTAGTAATTACTTAGAAATAGGTTTTCGATGACACAAAACAACGTAAATTATATCTTGCCGCGCTCATATTTCATGGAACACACTTATAAAAAGCAACATTAGAACATAATTCATTTAAATTGCTAGGAAAAATGTAAGTATCTTATATTGAGTAATCGTTCACGAACAAGAAATTTTAACCTGCTCGTTCACGAACAAAAAATGAAAAAAATATAATTTTCCCCATCATATTTTGCATTTTTTGTGAAAAAGGTCTTTTAACCACTCCAATATAGAAGAATGTTTCCATTAAAGTGATGTTTCAGTCATAAAAACGTGTAAATGTGTGAATATAGGAATATTATAATTCTTGTGACATTTTGATGCAATGGTTTTTAGACTTTCTGACCACATTTCACGCAAGGTTTATATCAACGAAAGTTTTGGAGCATAAACACCATCAAAGATATATAATGAAAGTAAATCAGAAATCTCGTGTTTTAGAACGGGAAAGGTGCGATGTTTGGGGCGGAAGATTTCTGGCTGGTGCTGCAGTTGTTGAAGGTTTTTTCTATGACAGAAGTACGAATAATACTTTATTGTATAAGCTGATCCCAAACAAACCAGCTATTGTTTATACTATGTCTGTCCGTTACATTTGCATTGAAATAACTCCCAACAAAACTGTGACTATACCAGAGCAATTGCATTTATATATCATAAAGAGTTTAGATAATTAAAGTGATGGTTGAATTATCTTTAGACTATTATATCTCTGAAAAACGAAGAGATATGGCGTAAATGTACATGAAACAAAATCCCAATGAACAGATAGTAAACAAAGCAATGGAACAACGCTTTTATTGTTGTTCTTCATCTTGAATTCATCATGAGGCCTTCAGCAATGACCAATTGCTCATACCTTATAGTTAGTTCAAGACGACCCTTAGAACCGGCTTCAGCAGAATTCATTGCTGATGTCTTATAGAGATGAATGTTACATTCATAAAGTCTTTAAAATGCATCCGACAAAACTTAAATACTAACAAAAAACAAGAACAGGCAAAAAAATACAAGAACGACACAGAAAATAAAATGCAGAAACAAAGAGAAACTTTGGCTCCATAGATATATGCAGAGACAAAATAAATTGTTGAAAATTGTCGATAACGTCGTATTTCTGACGTTACATAAAGTAACGCAATGACTGAGCGCACGTTACTGCGACGCCGTTTAAATAACCTTAGTTTCTGATTTAATGTGGTTGTTATTAGTTTTTATGATGCCATATCTACATAATCTTTATATCATAATAAACCGTAGGATATGAGAAATAATTTTCCGACAATATTTAAGAAATATATTGATATTTATTCTGTCGTATCCCACCACGGAACCCCCCTTCCGTATTAAAAACGTCCCGTCAGATGTAACATTTCTGTTATAAATTGATAAGATTTTCGGGCATTTCACGAAAACGCATGCACGGAAATCGCACCAAATCTGCTAAGAAAGTAAACGTCAAGATTCTTCCAACGTAATGTCTCGATGGCCGTTTTCTGTTAAGGTTTTTTGTTTTTATCCGCATGTATTTAAGTCCATTCAATGTGTCAGATACTGAACTGAAATGCTGATCACCAACTTTAAAGGCTTTTCCCGATAAATTTAGGTGAAGTTGAGTAAATATTTGTTCACTGTTATGCAGATCTATATTGTAAGAAATAATACAAGAAATTTTGAAGATGACTTTTGAAAGATAAAGAAATATTGACCGAAATACGCAGTCTGAAAGAATGTCAACTTCTTAATTTTACTAAAAAAAAACAACGTCGCTTGGAATTTTAACGATTTATAACGCAGCACACAAATAAATCATCGACATTTGTATGTGCCAAGCAGTTAGTTCTATTCAAAGGCTACCATTAATACCAATCATGAGTATATTAAAATTAAAATAAACACGAACAGAATAAAATGCCAAGTCTGAATGGATTGTCCACTTCATCAATTTCGACGTCAAATGCGTTTTCAAGACTTTTGTGAATTTTGCGCCTGTTAGCGTCGAAAACGTAAATAGTTTTTCCGTTGCTTGTACCAGGAATCTGATCACATTTGTCAAAATATATGGTCAATTAAAAGAAGAAAACTTGGAAAATCAAATACCGGAACCACACTACCTTTAGATCTAAAAATGACAAAATTTGAATGTTCTTTTTAAATACCGAAAATACGACAAACTTTCTATTTAAAACCAAAAGATAACAACATTATTTCGATTATCTCACGGAAAATTTTAATGTATTAAAATACTTGTATATATGTGCTTCGGTTGTTAAAGTGGTTCCTACTTTTTACAAAAAATTATCACTTAAGTTCCACTTGTGAAGCAGGTACAACATTTGGTTTAAAGCGTCACAACGTTGAAAATGTCGCTTTTTAGCGTTACGTTACGTTACGCAACATCTTGCGTTCAGTCAATAGCTTGCGTTCAGTCTATACAATAAAGGAAGGGAACTGCGAAGAGATAATTATCGACTTTGATTCCTAATCGCTTTCAGGATGTGCACATATACAACACCAGACATAACAATGCGTTTCCGTTGCCAAGAACCCGAACATCACTCTATGCTAGTTATTTTCTCCCATCTACTTTAAAATTATGGAATTCTCTACCGCCAGAAATAAAAGACTGTCCATCCCTTAGCATTCTCAAATCTAGACTTATTTCTAGAGTTGATCATGATAATGTACCTAAATATTATTATTACGGTCCAAGACTGACACAAATATTACACGCTCGTCTTCGTATGAGAAGTAGTTCTCTAAACGAACATTTGTATATAAAAAATATTATTGATAGTCCTAATTGTGTCTGTGGAGAGATTGAATCTACACATCATTATTTATTCAAATGTCAGAAATATACTCTTCAACGAAATAGTCTTTTTCGAAAGCTATTGCAGCTACTGAACATTCGACCTTCGGAAAATTTACTATTATTTGGCAGTCCAGACCTTGATATCAATTCAAATACTATTGTTTTTACGACAGTGCATAAATATATTTCACAAAGTAAACGATTTTTATAAATTATAAAACTCAGATACATCATGTGATTTTCTATCTAGAGTGCAACTTACAATTTCCTTTTTATTTCCTTCTTCCTTTAACTTTCTGTTATTTAAACATGTTAAATTAATTGAGTATGTTTTAATGACTATTTGCAATTTATCATGTGTTTTTTAGGAAACGGATTAATATAAGCGTTACGCTTGTTTCTGAATCCTATGTTATATTGTATTGTAAAAAAAAATGTAATATGTAATTCATCAATAAAATATGTTTAAATCAAGGAATCATGTCCGGATCCTCAAAATAATCGTACACGAACTAGTAACCGAATCGTTCACGAATAAAAAAAACCGATTAACAATCGTACACGAACGGCTTTTCTCGATTAACCGGTTGGTCCCCCTGTTATACTAAAGCCCCAAAGTTGTATTAATCTTTTAAAATACGTAATGCTTCATTTGTTATTGTCTTGAGTATAGTTTATTAGATATAGGTATGATTTGTTTTGGGTGTTTGATTGAATTTTGATTTTTGGTGTTTAACGCGGCTTACAGCAATATTTCAGCTATATCATGGCGACCAGTTTTAGTGGTGGAAGAACCGGAGTACCCAGAGAGAACCACCGACCATGGACAAGCAACTGGTAAACTTTATCACTTGCGGCTGCCAGTCGAGTGCACCCTTTTTGTAATTTACCAAGTCGAGCGCAAACCCACACCGTATTGATGATAGGCTTGTATGAGATGTTAGGTAATCCAACTACCTAACTCATTAAGCCACCCGGACCCTGATTTGTTTTTTGTTTTTTTGTCATATAATTGACAATTCAATAAGACAGTGATGATGATAACCCCTTGAAATAAGTACATGGTGAAAAAGTCAAGTTATATTTCCATATAGAAAACAACTCAAGTTTTTTTTTCTAAATTCGAGAGTGAGTGAGGTTGATGAATCAATGAGGCTGTATTATATTGTGATGAGGAACATGTAATATTTTTCATTGTACAACATACAACAGAAAAGGATGTTATCTCTCTCTGTGTAATGCCAAGTTCATTTTGCATGTGTAACATGTCTGTGGTCCTAAGATTCAGTTAGTACGGACAAACTGTCTGTGTTCAGAATATTTTGCTGGTATTTTCTCTGTTACTTAAGGTTCAACTGCTATAGCCGTTAGCATACCTGTCTGTTTTTCTAATATTCAGTTGGTATAGTTTACCAGGCTGTTTCTGTCTTGCGTTCCATTCGGTATGGCTGTGTTCCTAATGCTCTATTGGTATGGTAGACGTGGCTGTGTTCCTAATGCTCTATTGGTATGGTTGACGTGGCTGTGTTCCTAATGCTCTATTGGTATGGTTGACGTGGCTGTGTTCTTAATGCTCTGAAGATCTAGATATTAAAATGGGGAAGGTTCGGATACACTTAACCGGATTAATCCGGACACATGTTTTTGCAATATCCTGAGCTAGGACTTACATTTCCATCGGCTTCTAGTGTCGTTGTCATTTGTTTAGATGTTTAACGTTTAGCAGACGAGTGGTTCGTGTTCTTGTGATTAGCTATACTGTCGGCCATTTTTGTTTACCTATTTATTTTCAATTATAACTCAATAGTTAGAAGCCATTTCATTGTTTGTTAGATTCTGTTTACATATTCAATTGTCTGTCTTTCAATTTTAAATGACTATTTTCAACTAAGAAGATATCATAAAGATCAGTTTTGTGGTCTAGATAAAGGTAAAACGTGTACACAGGCCATTGATAAAAGAGTTAAGACCAGTCACCAACACCTGGCGCGGGTTTATCGGAAATAATTTTCACTTACTGTGTAAGTAGAATTGCAAAATATGTGCTTATTTGTAAATATTTATCAAGATCAAAGTAAGTTTTTATCGTTCAGTACACGCCTTGTATTTATTAATGTCAGCGGTAACACCAGTAAATTTCTCATGTAACGGGATTTATTTCATTCTGAATGAGGAGCGTTATTCTTCACTAGGTTAGTATACATTTAAAGGAAACAATTAAACTTTGTCCTAATGTTTCTTAGTATGACATTTTTCTTTTGTATCTATTGAGATATTTGTGTTATACAATTTACAGTAAGTCTTTTGTTCTTGTTTCTATTTATGTATGTGCATGTTTTTAGGGGAAACATTTGTGTCGGACGGACGATGAGGAAGATTAGTTTTAATATTATTAAATTGTATAGTTGGACGGAATTTTTTAGATTAAGTCACACATCGAACAGTTTTCTACCCATCAAAATTATTGATGCGGACATACTATTTATGAATTATTTTTTTTTGCAGACTACGGGAGAGAAATCTGATTGAACGAACCTACATTTGACATCGTCCCTTGATATGTTTAATACGTAAGTATTCGTATTGATTGAATGATTGCTGCTTAACGTCCAGCGAGCAGTACTTCTGCTATATTCATATTATTACCTGGCAATTCTCTATCGAGAGGTTTGTAAAATTGTTTTACCTAGACCAGGACACAACATAAACTTCATTTAACAATTAAACGATAAACTTCAGAGAATAACAACGGTCATTTGAAACATTGAAGTCTTGTTAAAGAAATAAAAAAAAGAAATATCTGAGATTGCAGAACGATTCCTAAAAATATATCGAGTACCTATAAAAGGAAGAATTTTTTTTATCGTACCTTTAATATCTTGAAAAATGGTGTCCCGTGTAAAACATTATTTTACCTAATAGTCCAGCGGCGAAATCTGAAAAGACGCTTATTTAAGGAGATTAATGCACCCACATAACACACACTGGAAACGCTTTAAAATGAAAGACTATACATTAAACTAAAATATTTCACATGCCGTAAGAAAATCGTATGGTCTGATTTCTGTAAAAACTGGTTTTTTTTTTTATTGTTTTTGTGGTTTTTGAAAATTTACACGTATACATAAAAGTCTTAATATTCTAAATGATTCGTAGTTTTCCAGTCACATTTTCATATCAGAATATATAGATAAGACAAAAATGAACAAAACTAACAATCTGTTTTTGTTCGGATGTGTATTATTAATTTTTAAATCTGTTTGAATTCAAGAGGCTTGGTCAACACGAAATTTCACTGATTTCGTTTGATACCAATTAAAAACAACACGATTAAAATATTTCATTTTCCATCTAATTACACTCTGAAACTGTCAATGGCATATAGAGCGATATGGCAACCGAAAAAAACATTATTAAAGAATCTAAAGGAATCGTTGGAATCGTCGAGTTAACACGTAAAAAATCTACGTTAATTAGATGGACATTGACTCGGCATTTTCTTGGTCATTTCAGCTCAGAAATGCGCGACAGATCTGGCTTAGAAACACGAAGAAACAAAGCCTGCAGCAATGAAACGTGATGAACAGCAGGTCAATGATTTGATATACCATATACGAAATAAAATGACAGATCCTATTGACGTTGCCTGACATCCCGCTCCTCTTATAAATATTTCAACAGGGGTGCACGTATCGAAAGATGTTCAAGACTCCCTGTTGAATTCTATTGATGAAGGTACACAAATGGCTAAATCTTTTGTTGAAGATTATTTGTCAAATGGTCAGTCTCGTAGATTCTATAATCCGATTCGAAGATCTAATCTGAAGTCATTCGAGGATATGACAAGAAAAACAAAACTGGTGACATAGTAAATGTGCATATAAATCCCGGGTTTGTTTTCCGTCGTGCTTTGGTTTTAGTAAATTGTGATGATGTTACTGTTGACAAAGTTATGTCCTACCCAATTGGCCCAATCCCGACAACCATTTTTCATGACGATGGCACTATGCGTAAAAGTTGCAAGGCAGACTTATATCACCTATTGGAACAGGATGTATTGGTAAGTCCAACTTTCCTATATTTGATATTTCTAAAGCAACATACATGTATATCAGAGATGGTATGACATTGTTGCAATCTATTGATGTAACAAGTATAGAAATTTTAATGAGTTGGCAATGGACTTTGTTCGACATCATGTTGCTTCCTTTCAGTTTGTTTCAATGGTTGCTGATATTTTTGATAGATATGACATCAAAAAGTCAATCAAAAGTGCAGAACGAGAACGTCGGTCCAAGTCTTTCTTCACTGGAAACTTTTTTCAGGTCATCGAAGGAAGAATCATTCCAGATTGGAAAACATTTCTGAGCTATGTGAAAATAAACAGTCATTGATAAGATTTCTTGGTGATTACGCTGTCGGGTACTTAAGTGAAAACAGTTGTCTCAAGAAGGGGCAATAGTTATACCTTGCTGGATCATTTCAAAATCCAGAGAGGGTGAAGATGGTAGCGCTCAATGGTATAACTGATTGCAGTGATTTGTCAAGTACACAAGAAGAGGCAGATACACGTATATTGTTGCATGCACTAAATGCTGACAAACTTTATAGGGAAAACAAAGTAAAAGGTCGTATTGTGGTAAATTCTCCAGACATGGACGTTCTCGTGCATTTGATACATTATTTTCCACAAATGACAAGCACGTGTGTGGTATGGTTCCAAACAGGAATGGTCACCAGCATTAAGGATTGTCGGCGTTATATTCCTGTACATGAGTTGTGTAAGTCATTAAATACAGTTGTGTGCAATATCTTACCAGCTGGACATGCTATTACAAGGTGTGATACCACATCTTCTTTCTTTGGAATCGGCAAAACTTCTATGCTTAAAGCACTGAAAGAAACACCCGATCAATTCAGTGATTTATCAATGATATATCACGCAGACGTAGATGAAATCGGTTGACGTCTGTCGAAAACTGATATCAAGGCTGTATGATACGAAGGGAGTCAAAACGCTGTCATAGCGACCTGAGCAGGTTCCGCGTTAAACTGACCACATGTAAAGATTCCAGCTTGATTAGACTTCCACCTTGTGAGGCAACATTTAAGCAGCATGTGTTGAGAATTTCTTTGCAAACAAAAATCTGGATGAGTGCACACGAAGCTAGGGCAGTTATTTGGATCACCTCTCCACTACGGTTGGAGAGAGGGAAAGTTTGGTCTGGAACCTGTCTTATTTGAAGGTCAAATATCATCTGATTTCCTTCAAGATTTAGTATGCACATGCAAAGGGAAATCAGTGTGCAGTAGGGATTGTGTGTGTTTCGAACTGAATTTGTCTTGTACTGAACTCTATTCATGCCAAGCGTTAGATCTCTGTCGTAATATCAATACACACAAGAGAGATGTAGAAAACGAAGACTCTTAATCCTGTTTAAAATCTAGTATATTTGTTTTTTGGAAAACAAAGTATTGCAAATTGTAGTAATTGAGACATTTTCCTGACCTTGATACAACTGCCAAAAGTAATATAAAAGAGTATTTCTGTCTCTAATTATAAGGTCATCGATGCAATCAAAACGTAAGAAAAACGTCAAAATACGTTAGAATGATTTGTTTCGGAAAAGTAAAAACTCACAGAAGTTTGAAAGTCATAAACATCAGAGACGTCATTAGTGTAAGACAAACAACACAGTCAGACTAAATTACTCAGCTGGATGAAAACTAGTAAATTTAATTATATCCCCTCCATAACTTACCAGTGATGGATCAGAATATAAAAAGGTATGGAAACTCTTCATTCTGATGTAAATTTCAATAAGTGGAGGTCAAGGTCATTTGTGTATGGAAACAAAAAGAGCACAAAAGTGGATTAAGTGTCACTTCTGTTAAAAAACGTGGATTTCGACGTCAAATTACGTTACTCAATAATTTTTTTGATATTTTCTACAGCCTACATAAATGTATAATTAAATCATAAACTTTTAGCTTGTCCATGTGTCTATAGTTTGACAATAGTTATCGATTTTCACCTTAATACAATATTTGGAATTATATAATTGTTGACCTTTGACCTTATTTATGCCAAAATCTGACCATTTCTGAGACTTACGGCATCATTAATTTGAAAGTTCCCATTTCCCTCTTTACATTGATGCATAATATAGGTGTGTGTTCGATGGGTGCATTAAATTCAATTTTTCATAATTCTGCCGCTGGTCTATAAGTCATTATGCATCTACACTCGCAAACTACTTCATCCGCGGTGTAATGGTTATAGAATGCTCGTCTCGAGTGTGGTAGATCATGAGTTTAAGTCCCGATCGTTTCAAAGCAAAAACTTTTTTAAAATTGGTATTCGCTGCTTCTCCTATAAACACGTAGCATTAAGGAGTAAGAGCAAAAACTGGTTGGCTTGGAATCATGCAGGATAATATGTCTGAGTGGGGCGACATGTCTACCTAACCGGAATGTTGTTTCAGTAAGCTAGCGCAATTTAAAATTCCAACTGAATGTGTAGGCTTTGTACAAAGTGGACATCGTCATCATCATCTCGTCGAATGTGACTTGTTCACTCCATGATATTGCTGAAAATTACTGATTTTGCGTCAGATAACGATTATATCATTGTATGTATATGTTTCCGGATTACTTCCACTTGTACTCTTAAGTGTGCGAGGTTAAATCAAGTATTTATCTTGTCTAGAATCAAAAAGTTCTGTATTCAAATATTAGTGAATTATTATTAACCAGTAGGTTATATTATGAATACTACAGACTGGTTTGTATTTATACAGCAAGAACATTATTTTGCTCCAAAATGCTCTGCCGGTCTATTATGGCTTTTAAAGCCATAATGGACCGGCAAAAGCCATAATGGACTGGTAAAAGCCATAATGGACCGGTCCATTATGGCCTTCGAAAAGAATGAAGATTACCTAAAAATTTTCATAAAATTTCAGTTTTCATAAAATTGTCAAAAAGTTTAAAAAAATTCAGTTTTCATAAAATTTCAATTTTCATAAAATTTCAAAATTTTAATATTTAAATGATAAGATTGAAAAATGATAAAACAATTATAGTCTACCATTTCGGTCAATACTATGGCCTTCACAAAGAATGAAGATTACCTAAAATTTAAATTGACTGGTTAATAAAAGTATTAAGGAATGGGTGTTTTCATAATGGACCGGTTATATGTCCTCGGTTAAGTCATAATGGCCCTCGGAAAGTTATATTGGCCCTCGGCGTTGCCTCCGGCCAATATAACCTTCCTTGGGCCATCATTATGACTAACATTGGACATATAACCGGTCCATTATGAAAACACCCATTTATTAATACTATATTAATACCCAATCTGATCCATGTCCAAAGGTGGATTCGTAAAGATTATCGCAATGAGCTGAACACAAGTATCGAATAGGATACAGAATTATGTGATAAAGTTTGTCAGCGACAGGTTGGTGGTTTTCTCTGGTTTCTTCCACCAATAAAACTGACCATCACGATATAACGGAAATATGGTTGGAAGTGACGTTAAACACCATAACCCTAACCCTATATTAATGTCTGCCCATATTGTATATATTACAGCGTTGGTGTATAATAGAGACATGGTTGTAGAGGTTATTGAACTCGGAATACTTTACTGATATAAAAATAAAAGATACGGGTATCATCCCAATATATTTGACCTTTATATACACACTCACCCGAGATAAAAACGTGTATTATAGTACAATCCATCACATGCGTCATTATTGAGTATTGTAAAAATAAAACGGAAAAAGCGTTGATATCTACTTTTAGTGTTCATAGAGCCTCGTTTCTGGAATAACCATTATTAAGTACACTCATAATCAAAATGTAAAGCCAATTCATTTAAAGATCTCTTAGAGAAAGAAAACAAAATGACCTAAACGGGAAAGCCAAAATTTGGCTAAAGCTAAGTTCACATATGAAAAATGTTTGGAACAGTAATTTTTATTTGGTTTTTGGTGTTTTAACGCCACTTTCAACAATACTTCAGCAACATCATGGCGACCAGTTTTAGTGGCGGAGGAAGCCAGAGTACCCATGAGAGAACCACTGACCATGGGCAAGCAACTGGTAAACTTTATCACTTACGGCTGCGAGTCGAAGTGCATCCTTTTTTGTAATTTACAAAGCCGGGCGCGAACCCACGCCATATTGGTGATAGGCTTATATGAGTTGTTAGATCCAACGACCTAACTCATTGAGCCACCCGGGCCCCATCGTTTGGAACAGTAATTTATTTTATTCTTTGTGTTAGCTATGCAAATGTCCACTATACTAGCGTTTAAGCAACAGTATAAAGTCAAATATTTCTCTTTTTCTTTTGATTTCTTTCTATTTCTTTATTTTATTAACACGTGACCATTATTTTTTTTTATTACAGGTACAATGGATACCGTTAAGTCAGTGATACAGGTTCTAGTGCTGGGAACTTTTTTCTTCTGTATTTTATGGATATGTGTTCATGCTGACAAGCTTCTCTATGTACTGAAGGCTATATAGTATAAGTACTGCCGTGAATATATATTAATGCTGACATAATTATACTGGTACTCCAGGCTATGTTATAGATAATAAGTGTGGATATATGTTAGTGCTGACGAAATTCGACTATTATTACAGATTATATTCTTTTATAGATAAAAGTGTAGATCATTCTTAATGCTAATAAATTGCTAATGCAGGCTATATTATATGTAGAAAGTGTGTGTTAAGGTTGAAAATATTCTCCTGGTACTAAAGGCTATATTATATATACTTAGAGTGTGTTAATGCTGAAATGCTGATAAACCTCTCCTGGTACTGCAGGCTATATAGATACAAAGTGTGTTAATGCTGACAAACTTCTCCTGGTACTACAGGCAATATTATATATAGAAAGTGTGCTAACGCTGACAAAATTCTCCTGGTACTACAGGCAATATTATATATAGAAAGTGTGCTAACGCTGACAAAATTATCCTGGTACTACAGGCAATATTATATATAGAAAGTGTGCTAACGCTGACAAAATTCTCCTGATACTACAGGCAATATTATATATAGAAAGTGTGCTAACGCTGACAAAATTCTCCTGATACTACATGCTATATAACATATACAAAGTGTGCTAACGCTGACAAAATTCTCCTGATACTACATGCTATATAACATATACAAAGTGTCGATATGCTTTAAATCCTTCTGGCATTGCAGGATATAATATTGATACTACTGTGAGCACATGTTAGTGCTGCCAAATTTCTACGAGATATAACATAGATACTACCAATTGAGACAACCAATATGCTATAGCATAAGCATTCTTGATGATGATGTTTATGTGATGGATTGAATATTAACAATATTCATGAGGAACATATTTTTCAAATTTCATTTCAGAATAGTATAGGCTTCAATTATTGATCATTTTGAGAACATGCACATGGACACCTCATTCTTGAAGACTTTCCTATGGGTTAAAGTTGGGTTTAAAATGAAAAATTGTTAGCTTGTTTGATTTTTATTGTGTAAAAGATATGAAAGAAGAGATATATATGAATCTTGTTGTATTTTTGAAGAATTATACAACTATAATTTCAAAATTTTTGTTTTTAACAATTACAAACAAATTCCATAAGCAAAGATATTTATGGTCATGCCATTTTTGTGAGAATCAGTTGTATGTTATTCATAAATTTAAATGTTTTGTTGAAATTTTATTTAACATCACTTAAAAACTTGATCTTTTGATATGTGAATGATACATTTATGCAAATCAAATTTGATTATACAAAAATGTACCAATTACTATATGCAAACTTGTGTGTAATTATTGCATCAAGGAATGCAATTTCAAAAATTAATATGCAGAAAAGTTTTACTTCCAAGCTAAAACAATGCATTATAGCATAAAGGAGAATTTGAGGTAGTGCATACCGACAAAATTTATGGGCGGAGCTTATCATCAAAAATCTCCGTTGATATGAACAGCATATTTATGAAACTGTATTCACATGACCAACGTGACCAAGGTCACATACCTCAAAAATTTAAAGTGATTTTTGTAGGTTTTAGACAGATGAAGAATATTATTTTTAAAAAGACTAAGAGTTTCGTAGGGAGAAACACTAGTGACCATGCCTGTCAAATATTTTGCTCCAAAAGTATTAACTGTGAAACTATGTATCATTCATTTTTCCTCCTCGAGATATATAGAATCTAACACCGGCAAAAGTGCAAGACAGGGAAATCTCCGACACCCGAGGGTAAGATTACAATCGTTCGCTGACGAGGCTCGCCGAGTCAGCGAACAATTGAAATCTTACCCGAGATTTGGTTAGTTACTAACAAGGGAGAGCACTCTATTATTTACTCAAAGTAAACAAACATTAACTTGAAAGTCATACACCGTGAAACATGAAAGGTGCACGATAGTTAAATTATTAGCTAGCAGAATAGTATACATACATTAATTTAAAAATACTTATGTAATAGAATCGTGATTTTATTGGTGAAGCATGGAGAACTGGGGACAGTTGACATAAACTGTACAGCATGTATTTGCCGGCAAAACGCAAGTGATTTTTTTGTCTTGCACTAGTGCAAGATAAGACAATCTCACATCGCTAAAAATAGGAACTGGTCTGTCTCAAAAGTGAGAAAACTGTGGTCAAAATAATGGACAATCTGAAGATTTGCTCCGCCCACAGCTATTTATACCCACGGTCCCGGTTTAAGCAAATTTAATGTATATCTTTGATCATTTAATGTACATTTTTTGTATAAGTTGTAGGTACATACAATGTAGTATAAATCTAGTCCAATAATGAACCGGTGTTTATTTTTGAACTTTTGTCTATTGACTGTTTTTATTATTATCATGTTGAAAACATCATATTAAGTATATATCCTGGGTTAATTACCAAACTATTTTTGGAAATATTTTTTTTCATCCAGGAGATATAACTCAACACGTTTTATGATTATAGACACTGTCCGGTCCAAAGCGGGATAACTCAAGCAAAATTTCGAAAATTATTGTCAAATAGTATCTCTTTTTCTACATTTTATAAATATTTTTTGTTGTGGAAAAGAATATAATTTTTTACTTAATTGAGTCACTATTTGCTACACTAATCACACATTTCTACGAGTTCTAGGTATTCTCTTTCTCTTAAAGGTTTCTTTACTCATTCAAATGTAATTTAAAATTTGTATGAAAAGCAAATAGCCACCATTATATCCACAATAAAGATTGTGATTTATGCTTTTGCTATCCTCAATGGACGGAAATTATAACGAAAATATAATTATATTAATGTTATGGACCAGAAATGGGCCTTTTAAATTTGATCCAACAAAAGACAAAATCTTTTTAGATCTTATTTGGAACATCTTGAAAACTATTAATATAAAGGAACATACCAAATTTTCTGTTTTGGTTTTAATTTTGAGTACATGGTAAATGTGTCAGTTTTGAATCTAATTATGACACACTGTCAGAATGTTCAACCTTGATGTGTGATCTAAATCTGTAGAGTATATAGCTTTTCAATATGATCTTCCTTGTCTTGATTGTCAATTTGAACCATGGTTAAAGTGGGTAAAATGTGCTTACTCTCACTTTTATTGGTATGCTCAAAATATAGATGTGACATATTCTATTTTGTTTACGTTGACATATATATTTTACTTTTGTATCTCATATGAACCATAGTCTCAAGCTTGTAAAGGATGACTATGGACTGGCAAACATACAAGTATTAATAATTTTGTCACTTGCGTCTTTATCATGCAATACTATCATTTGATTTTGCATATTTTTTCAAACTTTTCTGAACAATTTAAAAGGCAGTAAATATATTTTTATTTGAATATAGGTATAGAATTAAAATACTTCACTTCAGTGTGTTCAAACTATTTTGTTTTTACTAATTTCAAATGTTCCCTTACAGTATGACCAACAACTATTTTGTGCAATCAGTGCTTATCACCACTAAAGTTGTTAGTTCGGACCCCTTTTTTGTCGATGTGTACTCGATACAATATTATGTGATAACGTTTGTCAATGACTTGCGACAGGTCGGTGGTTTTCTCTGGGTACTCCGGCTTCCTCTACCAATAAAACTGATCGCCACGATATAGCTGAAATATTGTTGAAAGTGGCGTTAAACACCATAAAACCAAGCAAATCCAAATACTTAAAACGACCGAAACAAAGGAATTCTTGAACAGTTCGCAAAAAGCAGATAATGAACACCATCATCCCAGTATCTTTCAAACTGAAAATAAAAGGTTCGGATCATATTCTTCAAAGTTTTAGTGAATGAGCGATTGTTTTCTTACGCCAAGTGAACAATTTTACTGCTATATTATGGCAATAATAAGTTACATTAGATAAGATGATGATGATGTCCACTGTATACCAGTCAACACGTGTATTTAGCTTTTGATAGTTCTAGTTCACTGAAGAAACAATCCGAGGGTAGACATGTCACTCCACTCTAACACATTATCCTGATTCCGAGCTAATCCGTCTTTACTATTACTCCTTAGTACTACGATGTACTTCTTTATTTGAATATACAAGAATAACACGGATAGCTTGTGATTTGCTAGAGTCCAACTGATTAAAAGCTTTGAATAAAATGCTGTGAAACAAAACCATTGTTATTTAAATTGCACGAGTTCTTGTTTATCTAGTTCGCACCTAAATTATAGATTTAGGAGATAACTGTATTGTATTTGAAAATTTCACGGCATCAATTGGAGATTTGATGATCGCAAATTGAGTTCACTGACGACGCTTTAGCGGAGCCAGTCAACGGATATTTTCGACCATTAAATCGACAATTGATGCCGTGAAATTTTCAAATACAATACAGTTATCTCCATTCTAATGTAATCATGTGTATAGATGTGTATTGCCACATTATTGACAAGATGACGTAAGCGGTTAAAATAAAAAAAATATATATCATGCTATTTCAACCGTGGAATTGATACCGTGAAAATTACAGCATTGTCCAATCACAAACCAGGAATATTAAACAACTACATTAGAAAATATAATTATTGAAATGGAAGTAATTGATTGGTGGTTGTTTGACGCCCAACGTCAAATATTCATGCATATTCAGGCCGGGAACAAGCTTAGCAATATATACAAACAAAAAAAAAAAAAAAAAAACAAAAAAAAAAACAAAAAACAAAACAAAACATAAAAACTACACAAAAACGAGGGAGGTATGGGAAAACCAGAGCAACTACGTTTGACTGCCACTGGAAAAGTTGGGGAGGTGGGGAAAGATGAAATTTTTAGCATTTTCTTCACGGCAACAATTAGAAATCTACATGAGATTGTCTTTCACATGCAATAAGAGTGGCACTATACAAAGAGACAACCCACGGTGGTCCATGGTCAGACTTTCTGTATTATAGCATGATCAACCCATCGATAGAGAACCTCTAATACATGAGGACGCATTGTGCAGCTCTTTGAACCGTCACAAATACCGAGTATTTAGAGAAAACACGATGGGGCAATCAAGAAAGGACAATCCATAGAGAATTGCAACATTGGAAACAGAAGACAAACAAAGCCAATACCACAACACAAAAAAATAAATAAAAAAAAAGATTAGCAACACGGAGCCCCATCAGAAAACCGGGAGTGAACCAAAGTGCCTGCGAAGGGTATGCAGTTACAGTACTTTTGTACAACTGGTGTTCTCTAAATTGAAGTCCGTGAAAAATCATCTGTCAGTTATAATGGTTGATTATTAAAAAAAATCATGGAAGCCAGAATGTGTTGGAAGTTTTAACATGGATTGGCGATATTAGTATTTTATCCCGAGCCAGAGCGAGAGATAAAATTTACTAATATCCGCCAATCCATGTTAAAACTCAAAACACATTCTGGCTTCCATGATTTATTTCGATTCTGATATGTCTAAGAGTACAAAGACGGTAATTTATATTTACGTTTGCGGAAAAATTCACGCACAATTTATGCTGCAAATGGAAAAGTCAGTCACATTCACCGGCTCATGTGCTAATGAGATTATACCGAATGGATAACTCGCTCGTTTGTTAACAAAGGGAAAGAAGGACGTCATGTTAGAATATATAGTCGTAGTTGGATGGAGAATGAACATCAACGTCGTAGCAGGATTGTAAAAAAAAATATATCGGAAATATTTCAACTAAAATATATTCTTCTAAGTATATAAAATATATACATTGGAACATATCAATGGTCGTATGTATGAAAAAATAATTATATATGATGTATGACCTTGTAATAGCAAGAAATATATGATACGCCAGCAATAAGAGGAGCACAGTATGTACCCACCTGAATTAAAACTTCGTCGATTAAGTTGGTCCCCAAAACAAAATGACAATAGTTCCTTGTCTTCGAACCCATGACCTTAGTATACTTTTCATTATTGAAAACTATATTTTAGGCATCATGCATAGCTATTACCGAATAGCAGATTGAATTAGAAATTGTCCCACCCACAAAATTATACAAGAGGTGTGTACAACCATACGATAACACAATGATTCAATGATTTAAAAAAAATCATATTTGTTACTCCAAAACACCAGTATCGAACTATCACACGCCACAATATAGCTGAAATACTGCTAAATTTGGCGTTAAACACTAATTAATCGATCGACATATCACTAACATAGCTCAGGACAACTTGTTTACAGAAATAATGCCGAATGTTTACAGTACATTTTCTGTAACTTTATTGAGAAAAGACACATTGTTCAGAGTTATGTTTCTTTAAACACTTGGAATATTTTTTTTCTGTTCTCCTATTATGTCATCGATGTTCTTGTGTACTATGGAATACTTAAGATTGATTGATTGATTGTTTGGTGTTTAACGCCACTTTCAGCGATATTTCAGCTATATCATGGCGACTGAAATACTTAAGTGATGACAAAGGCCATCGACTGTCTTTTATAGACATATGTATATATTTCTGTATTTGAAATATGTGACACAGGATAACAAATCCGTAGGAAGACCAAATATCATTTATTTGACGTCAACTCCAAGAATTTTCAACTTGCTAATTAAAGGCATCTGCAACATACGAATATGGTCAAAGGATGTAGTGGTCGTCTTGAAGTTCTAACATTGACTAAATTCCTACAATCGCTTGATAAATAAACAATGAATCATATACAAGGTAACAGACATTCTAATGTAGTTGTTTAATATCCCTGGTTTGTGATTGGACAATGCTGTAATTTTCATGGTATCAATTCCACGGTTGAAAATCATGAGATATTTTAGACGATTGCCGCTTACGTCATCTTGTCAACAATGTAGCAATACACATGGATTTTACATTTGAATGGATATAACTGAATTGTATTTGAATATTTCACGGTATCAATTAAAATTGTCGATTTAATGGTCGCAAATATCCGTTTACTGGCTCCGCTAACGCGTCGCCAGTAAACTCAATTTGCGACCATCAAATCTCCAATTGATGCCGTGAAATTTTCAAATACAATACAGTTATCTCCTAAATATTCCAACGACAAAACGCATTCGAAATGTTATGTATCTTATGTAGTGTGGTTTGTGTCTGTTGTTACTATATTGACAAGAGGTTTTATGGTTATGTTCTAGACCATACGCGTATTTGGACCGTACGCGTACAGTCCGGACCGTATGAGTATACTCGTACGGTCCGACCATACGCGTATGGTCCGACCGTATGAGTATACTAATACGGTCTAGTACGAGCTGGACCATACGGGTATTTAGACCATATGGGTTTTTTCAATAGAAATATATCATAAACTTTTATTGAGTTTTACAAATTACATTTATCATAATTATTATTACTTTAAACAAAACACCCTCACCTCATGTTAAAGTAAACAGTTTTTGAACTAAAATGCAATTTTAATTGTCTACCTGAATCACATTTTCGCATGCACGCCCAGAGTGACACTTAGTTTAGTTTACACTTGCTGCTACAAGGAACGCCGGACTTTCTACACTTACATGTTTTGTTCATACATTTTCACTTGCATTTACATCTTTTGCTTGCAAGAGAAAAACTTGCTTGTTTTGCAGCAGCATGCAGATAAATTTCTTCTGTTTCCCAATGCGAAGTTTCAACTTTACGTGTCAAAAGCTCTATATCACCCATATCATAACATGAATTTAACACACCAAATTCATATGATAATTTGTACAAACTTGCATCTTTACCAATAATATCATCAACCCTACACAATAATCGTGGTACATTACCAAATGCCTTATCAACAATAGGTATTCTGACGGTTACAAAACTTCTTTTTTCAATTTTTGAATTAGACTGTAACATCGTAAACGGGTCGGTTGTACATGTACGTCAGCCATAACGGAAAACACGTTAGTCTGTGATCAGCTTAAGTCGACCATCGAATCCCCGCGGGCACTGCCAATCTGAATTTGTGCGTCAGTCGCAGTTCGTGTCTGTGAACCTATCTGTTCATCGGTATGTGAATCCGTCTCGATATCTGTCTGCGAGTTAGTCTCGGTTTCTGTCTGTGAGTCGGTCTCAGTTTCTGTCTGTGAGTCGGTCTCAGTTTCTGTCTGTGAGTCAGTCCCATTGTCTGTCCGTAAACCAGTCTGTAAGTCTCCGTTTGTGTCAAACATGTATTCGACCTTTCCTTCGTCAATGAACTCGTCAGTCTCTTGTGAACCTACACAAATACCATCATTAGCTTTTTGACCAAATACCGCTTCAATTTCAAACTATTTTGTTAACTGCGAGTGAGCAGAATTCACTTATTACGAACATGATAAATTCAGGACATGTACGTTTGTAATAGATTAAATTAGATTTATATTCGAATAACGTTGATCTGTAAAATATTTTTGAAGCCTCGATAATCTCTTAAAACTAGGCAGACCGTTCGCGTACAGGTATTTTGAAAAAATACTCATACGGTCCGGACCGTACGCGTACGGTCCAAATACGCGTATGGTCTGGAACAGTTATTTATGTATATAACATTATTGTATAGAGCGGATATACTAAGTTGATATAACTTGTTTCCAATCTAATTGTACATTTATAAGACAATAAAATATGTTTAAACTAAACTATATTACTTTACGCGTCATTTGATCTTTCAAAAATGTTTTGACAGATGTCATGACATGGTGTCAATCACATGTATTTAACTGACCTGTTTATTGTTCTTATAATGTTAATATTCTTTAAACATATATACTTTGCTTATTACTAGTATTTAAAGTAGACATGCATGTATAAATATCACTTATAATTTATGATAATTGAGATAAAACGAACACAAAATATACCACAATGTCGGAAGAATTCCAAAATCAAATATCAAAATCGTACAAAAAGACAAAATCTGTACCTCAAGCACATAAACACATCACGGCTCACTTCCTGGTTTAGTAGAAACACCCTAATAAAAGGTGGCGATATACCTAGTTTTATATGTCCAAGCCTCCCTTCTCAGTGAAATGATACAGCCACGCAAGTGCTTTCAACATGTGAGTACAATACCAACCTTCGCATAGTATTTTGTGTTGTCTTATTATGTGTTTTTACGTTCTGAGTACCGTGTTGTGATGTCCGTTACGATTTCCTTCATAAAAACGAGTTCGGCTCGTCTTTACCTCCAGTTGTTTGTGTTTGTTTGATTATTGTGGTGTCCAATACATATAGTGTTGTGTTTTCGCTTTGTTTATCTCCGTCTTGTGTACCCTATGTTGCCAGTTTCTCTGGATTGTTTTCGCTTTGTTTATCTTCGTCTTGTGTACCCTATGTTGCCAGTATTTCTAGATTGTCCATTTGTTTTTGCCCTTTCCACATTCTCTAACGTTTATATCACGGGACGAACAGCGTTATTACAAAGAACACTATAAACTTATGCATATTAATATGCATAATACATATAATCTTCGTGAAACAGAAGTTGTCATATGTATACTATTAATTCTATAAAAGAGAACGGATGGCTTCAACCATTATATAAATATTAGATCGTCTACAAAGCCATAGTAAGACATAACAGTGAAACAATAGTTCACTTTGAGACAAAATCTATTTGCCAATGCCATCATTTGTCACCTGTACGCAGCTGTGAGTGAAACTAGTCCTCAGAGTAATGGTCTTTAACCAACAAATTCTACCTTCCTAGTTAGTAGTCAGCTAACGTACCAGCATTCATTGTTGTTTATGTTGTAATTGTGATGGCGTATGGTTACTTGGAGTGAATGTGAATTTGTGTGTGCGTGTTTTTGTATTGTTTGTTTATATCTGGTTTGCCGTTGGAGGTCCAATTATCACGAAGAGGGGAGTTGATATCCCATGAGGCGGCATAACCCTGCCACATTTGTTGTCTATCCAAAGCCAGGTCCTGGATTAATACTTTGCCGCATATGGTCTTTTTTTGTGTTCAATGATTTCAGGAGAAAGGTGTTCGCTTTTAGCATTTTGTTTATTGACCATCACTGTTTAAACTTTCTTTTTCTAATTATAGATTCATTGCTTTAATCCATTATTAAAATCATATGAATGGTACATTGTACTTTTAGCTATAAAATAGATTATAAATTAATCATGAATTTCTATTGTAAAACGATTAACAAAAGAGAATATTTGAACGCCAACATAATATTGTCGATTTAACAAAAGAGGTAGTTAGTAATCATTTCCTCAGCCACCAGTTGATTGCCTTTGCTTTGGGTTAAATTTAGTTTTATTCATAATATATAATTATTTCCTATTTATTTTGAAAAAAAAAGGTGACGAAGTTGAAAAAATGTTTTTTGATTGTGTAGAAGATAATAGCTTTTTAATGATAGAATATGATTGCCTCAATAGATAACCAACAATAGATGTTGTTCTTGGGGAATTCAACTGACCGGAACCATCATCCTGTTTATACTACTCCATATATCATGTCTAATATGATGAACGTAGAGTACAAAATAATCTGAGTACAATAGAGCGTAAAAACAGTGACATAAAAACTAATGAAAACTTGTTCGAGCAACCTTCCAGCAGAAAGAAACCCATGACATGATAAAAAAATTTATCCTGCAATGAGCACTCTAGTAAGCAAATAACATGTGTCGAATAAAGGTGTGCTGTATTTTGTATAATATACAAATACAGCTTCAAGACACGCCACAGGTTATAAATAGAACATACAGATCTGCCATCTTGAAAATGTGAAATCCTACATGTCATATGTACAACAATACACACAAAAGTAATTAAAAAGCTTACCTTGAAAACTTATTTTAGTTAAATTGTATCAAACTTGAAGCATACACGAAGCCAACTAACGTCTAATCTTTACGTTTCAAACTGGAAGTCTTCATATGACGTCAATGACGTCATCTTGGTTATGTTCAGTTTGTGAGTGAGCTGCCGGAGTTTATTCGTAGATAATTTCCTAAAAAACAGTGTTTAATCCTATAGTAAACGTTTATTTACGATCTAAAATTGCAAGATAAACACAATACATGTACACTGTCGAAGCATATAGGTAAATATGTGTATTCGGCGCGAAACGCGGGAAAAGGCTCGGCGATATTTTGTATAATATACGAATACAGCTTCAAGACTTACTTTGGGGCCCACGAAAGGTTTGAGGAATATTTATTTTTCTAAATTAAAAAAGAAACACTACCTAACCTAAATTGCAGGATAAAAACAATATTAGTGTATTGTAGAGGAATATAGAAAATATTTGTATTCGGCAAGGAACTGGGGGAAAATGCTCGGCTAAAACCTCGCATTTTCCTCCCAGTTCCTTAGCCTCATACAAATATTTTCTATATTCTTCTACAATACACTAATATTGTATATTTATCCTGCAATGAGCACTCTAGTAAGCAAATAACATGTGTCGAATAAAGGTGTGCTGTATTTTGTATAATATACAAATACAGCTTCAAGACACGCCACAAGTTATAAATAGAACATACAGATCTGCCATCTTGAAAATGTGAAATCCTACATGTCATATTTACAACAATACACACAAAAGTAATTAAAAAGCTTACCTTGAAAACTTATTTTAGTTAAATTGTATCAACTGGAAGCGTACACGAAGCCAAATAACGTCTAATCTTTACGTTTCAAACTGGAAGTCTTCATATGACGTCAATGACGTCATCTTCAATCTTGGTTATGTTCAGTTTGTGAGTGAGCTGCCGGAGTTTATACATAGATAATTTCATAAAAAACCGTGTTTAATCCTATAGTAAACGTTTATTTACGATTTAAAATTGCAAGATAAATACAATACATGTGCACTGTCTAAGCATATAGGTAAATATGTGTATTCGGCGCGAAACGCGGGAAAAGGTTCAGCGATATTATGTATAATATACGAATACAGCTTCAAGACTTACTTTGGGGTCCACGAAAGGTTTGAAGAATATTTATTTTTCTAAATTAAAAAAAAACAAAAAAAACACTACCTAACCTAAATTGCAGGATAAAAACAATATTAGTGTATTGTATATATCCCACAAGAGGCATGATGGGAAACATGGTGATATGTTCCCTATAGCTTGTGGTACTTTCACATTTATCAATAATTATTACGTTTACCATAGGGTGCGAAAGGTTATGGGTTGGAGTCCCATACCGAAAAACCACAGACCAAGGTTTATATAAGGTAAAGGTAAAAGGTAAAATATATTTAGGTTTAAAAATTTCAACATCATACACAAGTGTTTAAAAATTTCTCGTTAAGTTAAAAATAAAACATAAAACTGCCATCTTTAACTGAAACTTCAATCCACCAATTGTAGCTGCTGAGAACTTTCTCACCAAGGATAGCCCATGAAAGCCATTCAGCTTATTTCCAATGGGGTCCTTTATAAATATCAGCTTAAAGTTCAAGTGGACATTAAAAGATCAACATGAGCGGGTAGAGGGATTACTTAATTTTAAAATAAGTACATTATCTATGAAAATATATATGTATATATAATTGTCATTATTATGATATGACACGTCTTTCCCGTTCTTCACTGGTACGTATCAGGTGGCACTTCACTTCTTTTTTAAATCTTTGCAAATCATTGATGGATTTGATCGAATCGGGTAGAGAATTCCAATCATGGATTCCATTGTAGTAAAATGTTGTTGATTCGATGCCTTTAATTTTTGGTGTAACATAATTAATCTGACTTGATCTAGTATTATGGGCATGATGTTCATTAATTTTGATGAAATTAT
>MJUT01043095.1:58083-71826 GCA_002080005.1 Gigantidas platifrons
AGATAGAGTTCCGACCAGTCAGTTTGTTCAAGTTTTTCTATAAAGGCTTCTTGTGTATAATGTTTTAATGATCGTATACGTACAGTACTCTGCTTACCTGTGTGTTCTCTAGTTGTTTTTCTAGTGCAAGAAATGGCAAAATGGTCACTAATTCCAACTTCAATGACACCGGATTGGCAAATCTTTTCACTAGTATTACATAAAATATGGTCTATTAATGAACTACTGGATGATGAAATTCGCGTTGGTTTGGAAATTAATTGTTCCAATGCATACATGTTAAGGATATTCGAGTATTTTTTGTATATATGAGAATTTTTGTTTTTCATACAAATATTAAAATCGCCAAGAATTATGATTTCACACTCCGGTCTTATTTTGTTCAGAATAAGGTCAAACAGTTCCAGAAAATTGTTTTGCTTTGGTGGCCTATAGCAAGTTCCTACTATTATAGGTTTGGATTTAGGTAATAACAACTCTATCCATACAGATTCTAGCTCATCGACTGAGATGTCTTGTACTAAAGTAAAAGAGATGTCATCTCTAATATAAGAGCATTTATATAGTATATTAAATATTAGAATAATAATAATGAAATCCACCCTCTATATAGACAAATGACAGTCGCCTTACATCACAGTGCAGAATGGTAACGGTTTTGGGGGTTTGCCTGTTTTTTCTGACAAAGTGGGTTTTACCACCAACCTTTCAAATATCAACAAATGTGAGAACATGGACAGGAAGTTGTAAGTCTACTTATATTCTGGGATTACATCAGTATACAGTACTTTTGATATTTTTTATCTTCCAATTAGTTCACAAATGTCTGCACAAACTCCAGAAAAGATGGAACTTGTTGGTCGTTATGTTTGATTTCGTCTGATTGCTTGACTTGGTTTTCTTTGACACAAAACACAATTCATTAGTGACATAGCTTACAACATAGAATACCCATTTTTAAATGTGATGTTTTTTGTTTGTTTGCTTTGTTATATCTTTTAGAATCGACAACTGACTTTTTGTGTTCAAGCGCCTGGCTTAATGCCGTCGCACCATATTGATGGGTTCATTCGGCAACGAACCAATTGTGCTACATCTAATGAGATAAACGTTAGAGAACACCGAATGGGCAATAGAAAAACGAATAATCCAGAGACACTGGCAACATAGGGTACACAAATAACGTAAATAAGACGAACCGAACATAGTTTAGAATTAGGAGAAGGAAATATGTATTTCTATACCGTAAGAAAAACGAAATCATTAATAACAACTGGATGGTTAAGCAGACAAAAAATGAACCAAACGCATTCTAGTAATCTCGATTTAGTGTTAAGTCATAATTACCTTGAAATAGATACATGGTCAAGATAAATTCAAAAATGCAATTTGTAATAATCTAAATGGCATTAAATGTATAAATAGATGTGTAACAGGATATCACGATTCGTATTTGTTGTTGGAAACGACAGTCACCCAGTGATCACCCGATTACATGGAGTGGTTCTAAGAGAAAGGACACCGAAAGATGGCAATGAAATGAAAAACCTAAAAAAATAAAAATATCATACTGTCGGAACAGTTCCAAAACATAATTGAAAATTCGATACTTAATACTTAATTTGTACATAATAAAATATAATTTACAAAGATGATATAATTTATTACAATGTAACCAGATAATTCTTATGATATAGAACAGGAGAGGTCATTAACCAATGAACAACATTTCTAACTTACTTACATACCAAGAGGTGAAAAAATATCCGAAATCAATACAGGACAAAAAAGGGAGAAAAGCTTGAAGATACCAAAGGGGTAATCGGAATCCATAAATCGAAGAAGGACAGACAAGACAATGGTCAAAAGAAAAAAGACAAAAGGACAAACAACGATCTACAAAGCATACACATAAAACTAAAAATCGCGTAACACGAACCCCACTAAAAACCGGGATGAACGCAGGTGCTCCGGAAGGGAGACAAAGACAAACAATGAATAATCGGCGTAAGCAAAAATACAAATAAATAGACGGGAAAGAGGAACACAATCATACCCGGTTGTGAACTCATGTTCCTCAGGAGTGTAAAACAGTTCCTGCTCCACATGTGGTACCCCTCGTGTTACTTGGGTGTCATGGTAAAAATCTAGTCCACGTCATAAACGATGGACAGACACTGCATGGAACCAAACCAATTCATGATGTCGACCGCAAAACTTTCGAAGTGAAGCTTTTCATTTAACAGTTAGGAATCCCTGCGTGGGCAGTTTGTTCGGCAGCAACAATCTCTATTCCAGAAAATCAATATATTATGCACAACCTATGGAATGTCGTTTTACCCGAAATTAACGAACCAATTATGGGTTGTTTTAAGTGATGATTTCTACATTTCACATATTTGTCAGTGTAGACAAATTAATTGCAATCTTACCACAGAATGTCACTAAATTATCCACCAGGTTTGTGACATATAAGATGACTATACACGTTCTGTCTCTTCTCCATTTAGGTTGTATGCACTTCTACCCATTAATCTATAGGTAGCACAGTAATAATTAGTAAACCAGGAACCAGTTTGTAGTTTTAGTGCTCTTCATTCATGTTCACAGTGAAAACTGAATTAGATAATACATGTACATGGAATGCACACTTTATTTTATTTCCAAACAGGAGAATATCTCAAGTATCTGAAATGGGAAAATATTTTTGATTCGCAAAAAAAAGTAATATATATATATATTTCAATTCTGTGATTTATTTCTTCGCTAAGTCTGTCTGTTTAACACTTTTTTTTAAAGTGAATCAATGAACTTCAGCAACTATTTTCTGGGTTACTTCTAAAACCACATATTTCTCACTAATGAGACAGCACAGTTCCTATATTTAGCCGTGTGAGATTAATAGATTCTTTCATACGTTGATATGGAAGACCGGTGGATCTTCCACGAGTGATAGAAATATTATGTCTTTTCACGAGTTGAGCGCAGCGGAACGAGTGGAAAGACATAAACAATTTCTATCACGAGTGGAAGATCCGGCGCTGTCAACACATAAAAGTACCTATTTCTTCCTTAAACAACATTTATTTTCATATACACAAACCTATGTAGGGTTTTCATTGATCGATACCTCATTTACATATCAGGTATTATTGTGCACTACGTCATAGTACGTGACTGAGAAAGCGATGGGAGATGAGGTCTCGTGGCGTTGGAGATGAGGTCACGTGCACCGTTCTTCAACGGGTCATCTCACACTGAAAACGGCCATTTATGGAAAAAAATCCTTGTCTCAATCCGTGGGTGAGATAAGAATTTCATGCTACTTTTCCCGCAAAATTGTTTTTCCTGTTGCTGAAGTAAATAGTCGATTTATCGATATACATCCGTGTCTTGACAATATTTTAAATGTATTTCATAACAAAAAATACATTGTATTTAATAAACATATTATAAATGCTACTACGACAGCGATAAATACCTGTGAAAACTGTATTTGAATTTGGTCAAAGGGAGGTAATTTCTGTCTTTACGCTAGTTACTAACAAGGAAGAGTACTCTATTATTATTATTAAACAATGTAAAGAAAAAATGTGGAATTATTTTGTTAAATTAGTGAGAAAAAAAATCAAACACCGGTAAGAGGGCAAGACGGAACAATCTCAGACACACGCGGAAAAGATTTATATTGGTCTCCAACTCGGCAGAGCCTCGTTGGAGACAAGAAATCTTTCCCTTGGGTGTCTGAGATTTTTCTGTCTTGCCCTCTTACCGGTGTTAAATCCTTTATGTCTCTATGCTCGATTTCACGATATCCCATAATATCTCCCGCGTTCGCTAAGCTTCGGTTTCATGATGAAATTGTGGAGAAGTGTGTGAACAAAATTAAAATTGTAATATAGTAGTAGTCTGGTGTTTTTATGTCAGAGTGCAATTATAATATATTTCAAGAAGGGTATGCAAAAATAAAAAGTAATCCAGTCTATTTTATATATATATATATTTTAAGATTGCTTAATAATTTAATCTGATTTGAATACTGCTATCTGATTGGCTGATCCGCCTGGAGAAAATAATCACATGAAATGATTGTAATTAAAATCGAGGAATCATTAAAATTTGTTATGAAAATTAAATTATAAGGAATATTTGAAATTTTTGAAGAGATTATACTTGTATAACCTGATTTGATACAGTTTACGCTTTTCATAAAACGCTTCGTGGTTTATTAGGCGCAAACTGCCCCAAACCAGGTTATATCGAATAACCTGTCCAAAAATTTCAAATATTCCTTAAATATACATATACGTTTTTTTTGATGGGCAATGCTAAATGATTTAAGGTGAAAATGTTCAAGAATAAAAAGGAAAAACAAAAAATACCACACTGTCGTCAGAGGGAACAACGTAAACATAGTCATATGATGAAAAGGGCTAGAGTCATGTAAAAACTTCAGACGAAAGCGGTTGTTATAACGTGCATCTAGAAACATTAAGATATAATGATATAGAACTATTACATCTTTAAATCTAGAATGAGACCGGTATCATGCCAATGTTAAATCTGGAATATCAAAATATTATGAGGTAGGCATCAGTCCAATGTTAAATATAGAATATCAAATTGTCACGAGAAAAGGAAAAATGCAATATTCATTTTGTCCTGCTATGTGTTCTATATGTTCGTAGATCCGTGTTGTGATGTATTTTACGATTTTCGCATAAAACCGATGCTCGGCTCGTCTTTACTCCTGAGTTCTTTGTAGGAGGTACAATATATTATTATGTTCTTTGTGTTTATTAAGTGGTGTCCAACACTTTGTCAGATTATGTGTCTTTATGTTCGTAGTTCAGTGGTTGTGATGTCCTATTATGTGTCTTTATGTTCGTAGTTCAGTGTTTGTGATGTCCTATTATGTGTCTTTATGTTCGTAGTTCAGTGTTTGTGATGTCCTGTTATGTGTCTTTATGTTCGTAGTTCAATGTTTGTGTTGTCCTATTATGTGTCTTTATGTTCGTAGTTCAGTGTTTGTGATGTCCTATTATGTGTCTTTATGTTCGTAGTTCAGTGTTTGTGATGTCCTATTATGTGTCTTTATGTTCGTAGTTCAGTGTTTGTGATGTCCTATTATGTGTCTTTATGTTCGTAGTTCAGTGTTTGTGATGTCCTATTATGTGTCTTTATGTTCGTAGTTCAATGTTTGTGATGTTCGTTACGATTTCCTCTTAAAAACGATGTTCGGTTCGTCTTTCCTTCGAGTTGTTTGTAGGAGGGCTCATGTCTTGTTTACGTTATTTGTGTTTGTTCGGTTCGTCTTTCCTTCGAGTTGTTTGTAGGAGGGCTCATGTCTTCTATGTGTTGCTTGTTTTATTGCGTATTGTGGTATCCTACGACTACATTAGCAAAAAGCCGGTGTCTTATAAGAGGTGGGAACTGCTTACCTTTCGCTAGCATCTGGGTTCACTCCCAGTATTTAGGTGAGGTTATACGTCCGTGTTGTTTATCTGTTTAGATTTTTGTGTTATGTTTTCTGGTTTTTTTCTTAGCCCTGTGTGTTACGTGTCCATTGTTTACAGTGTCTCTGGATTGTGTACATTTTTGATTGTCTCCTTTCTCTAACTTTTATTTAAATCTGTCAAGTAAACATAACGGCAATAGTATTTTCAATCGTAATACGGTATGAAAGTGTCAATTAATATGTTAGCTCTAGTAGCATAAGGTATTAGGTGTAAGGTAATAATTACAAAATGTACGCTATTAAATTTGATTAAAACATAAAAACCGTAATGCGAAACAGGCAATTTCAAAGTTCAAAATAATAACAGGTAATGTCACGAGAAAGGGCTCACGGCAATGTTAAACCTAGAAAACATCTAAGTTTCATGCAATGCAAATCATTGCAATCTTTGAAATAAAAAACCTATTACTTAGGAAAAAAAAGCGATTATTATCCACGCAAGTTTATAGTTTCGAAGACTAAAATGCGTATGTGACAGTCAGTTACATATATCAGTAATAATTAATACAATTCTAAGGCCGTGTTTTACTGCTGTTTGACGTTTTACTAGAATAAACGTACAAATTGCGTGTAGATACCATGTGATGAATATTTATGAACAAATATTAGGCATATTATTGTAGTTATCGTTGAACAGATCTAGGAGGTTAGAGCTTAAAAGCTTGCTTTCTGCCCTATTAAATGAATAGCACTTTTTAGTACAATAAAAAAACTCATTTTTCACATAGTTGTGGATAAAAGTATAGATGACTTTGACGCAATCAATTTAAGTGAATTAAATATTTGTTTTTACTGCATTTTACAATGTTTGTTTAAGGTAAAATGGACCAGCTAACAAATTAGTTAATGTCTTTTAGATGCATACACATGCACTGTGTTATGTCTTTTAGATGCATACAAGTGCATTGTATTATTAATCTACGTAAGTGTTATATATAAAGGTGGTATTTAGGTTATTGTAGAAAAACAAGCGTCATGCGTACTATATTAGATATCTACGTTTTTAATAGACTTCTGGACTTCCGGCAGGTCGACGGTTTTCTCCGGATGCTCTGGTTTCCTCCACCAATAAAACTGACCCCAACGATATAGCTGAAATATTATTGAAAGTGGCGTTAAACACCATCACCCTAACCCTAATACATTGGAAATTTATACAAGCGAAACGCATAGACGTATATGTATATGTTATCTGGATGTGAATTGATTGATACCGAAAATATCAGCCTGTCGAGCCAGAATATGAAGTTTGTTGGCGAGTGAGCGAAGCGATCGAGTCACAAACTTCATATTCTGTCGAGCAGGCTGATTTGTTTCAGTATCAATCATATTCACATTCAGATGACATGTTAATCATCCTTAAATCAAACATGAACACAGATACATCTATATTTGAATTTTCGCGGGAAAAATTACATGATTCGAAATATTCAAAATACGCGTCCCCAAAAGCGTAGTTCATAAGTAGCTTGCAAATATACCATTAATTTTTACAGGTTTATATAAATGTTAAGATTGTTGCATTTTTCCTTTAATGGTGACATTCATTGTTTTTTTATTACAAACATCAGTGACCCATTTTCATCGGTCGATACAAACACCCAAGAATACCCAAGAACACCGAAGAATACCAAGAATACCCAAGAACACCGAAGAATACCAAGAATACCGAAGAATACCCCCCCAAAAAAAAAATAACAAAGCATCACAAATGCAATTTTCTGACAAAAAATGTTATTTTATGAAAATAAAATATATTTTGAAATATTGCATCCTATATTTTTCGCGATTTTGAATGTTTCTGATATCGTGACATGTATCTAAATTTTATGCTAAATATAACTACGAATTATCATATTCCTAAGAAATTGTCAGATAGACAATGTGGACCACCATCATTACAAATAGGAAGTCGGACGACGAAAAGGGACTTACCAAGGCTATTGACACAGTATTTCCGCATGCTAAATGATCTTTGTGCACAACACATTTAAAGGACAATGTTTCTCATTATTTGCGCAATAATGTTGTATTAAATTGTAAAGACAGGGCAAACATTTTAGACAAAATATTTAGCGAAAATGGTATCCTAAATGCAACTGACGTCTACCAATATGCGGCCAGGTCAGTACATTTGTTAACTTTACCTGTTCTAGTAATGGTCAATGCAATGACTATTTCGTAAAGACGCTGGAGCCTAAACTTAGACTTAATTTCAACAACCTCACTACAGAAGGACCTGCTTCCGCCAGCAAATGGACTAACAACAATGCAGAGTCCATGAATAATTTGATGAAAATTGACATTGACTGGAAACCTCGGTCAACACCAACTTTAATTAACACAATCGGCAGCATGGTAGAACTTCAGTTCCCTGATCTTAAGCGTGCCTTGTATAGCAAGGGCAACTATCGTCTGCATGGGTTCTCTCGGAATATTATTACTCAAAGCACTAATTATTGGTTAGGCTATAGGTGTTTGATACCACTTTCGAAAATATTTCAGTTATATCGTAGATGTCAGTTTTATTAGTAGAGGACCAGAGTTCCCGAACGTAAAGACCAAACTGTATCATGTATATAGCACACCTCATCAGAAAGGAGGAATGCCCGGGTAGCTCAATGAGTTAGGTAGTTGGATTACCTAACAACTCATACAAGCCTATCACCAATACGGAGTGGGTTCGCGCCCATCATTGTAAATTACAAAAAGGGTGCACTCGACTCGCAGCCGCAAGTGATAAAGTTTACCATTTGCTTGCCCATGGTCGGTGGTTCTCTCCGGCTTCTTCCACCACTAAAACTGGTCGCCATGATATAGCTGAATATTGCTGAAAGTGGCGTTAAACACCAAAAATCAAAATCAAATCAGAAAAGATCATTGAACTTAAAATCATCAACGGTCCAAGAGAAAAAAAACTTTCTATGTCCAAGGAAATATATTCAAACGCTTTGTAAATTAAGTGGTCTACATTATTCTCTCCTTATATGGGTATGATATAAACATCCTGTTTTTAGCTAAATTTATTCCTAATTTTACAGCGTTTTTGCTCAATATTTATCTGGAGCTTGATTTATATATTGTTTACGTGTCTGTGTTTGTTGATTTATGGCGATTTGAGCTGATGATCAAGATAATTATTCGCAGTATGACCTACGACACTAACAGACATGTTACCAAGGGACAGGCGTCAAGCTTATCCAATTAATATCAATTCGTTTTAGCAGCCATTTTACAATGTTTCATTCATTTTAGAGATAGAATTGTTTCAGGTAACAACGATATCAGTCTTGATTTAATTTCATGGTAGTGATTATAATTGAACTGTTAGATAAATATGGATAACAGGATCAAGACTTCACCCCAGGGAACTAAATGATTCCCACTTTATGGTCTTCATTATTGTTTTCAATATTTTAGCTAATGAAATTAACAGCATATCATAGAAGAAACATGACAAAATAGACGTTGATATTTGTAAATTTTTGTCATGCTTTCACACTAAATCAGATCTTCATACGATAGAGAATTAATGACAATTATTGAATCCCGTCATTTTTTAAACGACAAAATGGATTTGTTACAGAAAATTTGAGGAAACACACGGTGATTAATCAGCTGTTTGGAGATTATCCTGTCAAAGAAGATTTTTCAATAACGATCAACATTTAATGTTTTGCGGTTCAATCGAAGGCATTTAGTAAAATATATGCAGAAGAGAGAAAATTGAAGCCTAAAGATAACCATGTTACTACTGACTTAATATTCAACTACTAAAATATATAATTCCTTTTATGATGTTTGTTTTTTTGTAAAAGAATAGATGAGATATGTAATGTTATAATGTAATGCTATAAAATCGTAGATATCCAATTTAGTGCGCTCGAGTCGTTTCTGGAATACACTTCATCGGGTACGCACAAAGCATGCATTTCCGAATAAATCAAAATACTTGTGCACAAATGTTACTCTAAGGTAATACTGTGAAATAACAGAAAACGTATCACATCATTTCATCTCATATTTAAGGAAAAACATGGCCCCTGTAATTTGGATAGCATGCCGCTACTTTGATTTACACCTCTCTAAGTATTCAGTAACTATCTCCACTAAGGGTTGTGAACTCTTTTTCACCCGTGCAGAAGTGCGATGTATGAACCAAACATGATCAAGAACGGTCGTTTATTTCTCGGATTCTTCGCGATTGCTTTACAAATAAAAATGATATCTACGAGATATTGATGAAAGTAGCACTTAAGACCAACACTCCTACATGATCCACAATGAAATGATAAACCTCAACAAATCAACGAAGAACAAAACAGGGAGGAGCCCAGGGAAGTGCGATCCCAATGATATTCTCTGTAAAACCTGCAATATGTTGTTGTGTTACTCGATCTTTAGTTTTATATGTATGTTTTGTCGATCGTTGTTTGTCATTTTGTCCTTTTTCCTTTGGCCATTGTGTTGTCTGTTTTTCGATATACAGTTTCTGATTGCCCCTTTGGTATCCGCAAACTCCTCTTGAACAGCCGATAGTAGATATCACCAGCGCAGGACTTCTTAAACTCGGGGCCCAATTGGGAGCAAATGGTCCAATTTGCTTAAGGTCGACCCTGGCTCAAATGCTATTTTGGAACGGTCATTAGCCTGTAGTTGAGGATTCTGCATGGTGACGATTAAAGAAATGAAGATATGAAGTAGAGCATGCAATATCAACAAATACATGTTTAAGAAACTTGTACATTGTGATGTCTTGCAATATTGTCGGATGAAAACGATGTCCATGTATTATTCTATATACTACGACAATTTCTGGCAAAACTGGTCTCACACTGAAGAGAAATACAAACCGTAAAACACAAAACTTCATGAACATATATTAAAGAATTTGCTAACAGTGAATGGTGAATATCCAAATCATATGGAAAATTTCTGCCTCTGACTTTGAACAAAATTATGGAACATAATCTTTGGTTTTGTATTACGGGAAATCTTATATTGCAAAAGCTGCAATATGTTTTTCCTTAATGACAATTGTCAAATAAAATAATGATATGTATTTAATTAGCTTACATCCAAGTTCCATCTCAATCCAGGGGCTTAATTAAGTTACAACAGATTTTTGAATGCACTTTGATTTGGATGATTAATTAATAGCCTGTATAAAAGTCATAGGAAGAATCTAATTGACAGTTGAAAAAGACATACATGTACATGCATTTTAGTATTAAGATTAATATCAGGGAACGGCAACCTGTAAATACTGAAACTACTGATGTTCTGTACGTATCTAGGAGAATTATGTCGTCTAATTGTGACTTATATCTGTACGTATCTAGGAGAATTATGTCGTCTAATTGTGACTTATATGACATTGTTATACACACAATTAAGTATGCAGTATAAATAATGTTTTCGACATTAGTCACACTAAGAGGGCAGGTTTTGGCCCATAAACCTAGTTTAATCTCGCCACTTTTTATTGAGGTGCTTGTATCAAGCCATGAAAGTGAGTGGTCATGTACATGTGTTAGTTACTGGTATGCATTTTGCTTCTGCTACGATTTTTCGATTAGATTTTTTGGGGTTTGTATTGTTTGTTTTCAAATTTATTCGATATTTGCGTTTGTTCAAAATGTTTCACAACGCTAACAAGTGTAGACATATTCTTTTGGCCATTGTGTTGTCTGTTCTTCGATTTTCGGCTTCTGATTACCCTTTTGGTATCTTCAAACTTTTCTCGTTGAAGGCGGCCAATATTTGGTAGTAGAAGACCGTTTTCTAGATTGTATATACTCGCTATTCACAGCTTTATGATATTCTTCTTATTCAGACTAAATATCAACACTTTCTATACAAAACTGCTATGGAACCAAATATTCAGTTATGTGTAAAACAGATTGCCTTACTTTCTATTGAAGTTAGTTTTGACATTGTTATCTATGATCATGGCCTGGATTTTGACATTTTCTCAGCATCATCATTTACTGGTAATCAGTTTACATTCACAATAAATGGACTTTTTAAGAATTAATGCGTTTTTGGATAATTTTTACTTTATTTAATCACTACAATTATTCTAAAGAAAACATTATACCATTTTTTCTTTATTTTGATATATAAATGTTTATTTAAAAAGTTTTTGTTTTTGTCTTGGCTATATTGTTGTATAAGTACATTAAAACTGATCAGAATTCAACATCTAGCCTAATGTATATAGTACCTTTCATGGTTCATTCAGACAGCTAACTTCCTTTACAATACGTCGGTGATATTGAATAGGATACCTTTCAATGTGCTTATGATTCGGGGGATAATCAAAGATGAATCAATTAAATACAGAGAGGGAGTTTATATTGATCTGGTGCACATTAAGTTATAATGACTGGAAATGAACAATTTCTTTATGGCCAGACATTGTAATTATTGACGTAACTATATTATAGCTTAGTGTTTTGATCTTTTGATGTCGATCAAACATAAATAACAATATGACAACTTCCAATAAATAAATCTGTCAATACATAATAAATGAATAAGATTCCGTGTGTTAATATGTCAATCTCAGCTTTTGATTTCAATTTTTACTGAAATAATGAAACTAATTTGCATACAATTCGTTTCATTAGTTAATCATTTGAAGGATTTGCAATCTTTAATATCCTTTCAAAGCATAGGATAATGCCAAACTTTCAATAAAATCTTCAACGTACTGTCATATTGTCGACATGGAGTTCAAATGTTCATTTACAGTTTGTATCTCTTTGTGTATATTAAATTGTTGTCTTAAATCATTCTATTGAAATAGTTCTGATTCATTCAATTTGTCACGTAATAACGTAATATACATGTAACAGAAAGGCGTCGTGAGCACTAAATTAGATATGTAACATAAACGAGTCGTGAGCACTAAATTAGGTATATAACAGAAACGCGTCGTGAGCACTAAATTAGATATCTAACAGAAACACGTCGTGAGCACTAAATTAGATATATAACAGAAATGCGTCGTGAGCACTAAATTGGATATCTAACAGAAACGCGTCGTGAACACTAAATTAGGTATATAACAGAAACGCGTCGTGAGCACTAAATTAGATATCTAACAGAAACACGTCGTGAGCACTAAATTAGATATATAACAGAAACACGTCGTGAGCAGTAAATTAGATATGTAACAGAAACGCGTCGTGAGCAGTAAATTAGATATGTAACAGAAACACGTCGTGAGCACTAAATTAAATATGTAACAGAAACGTGTCGTGAGCACTAAATTAGATATCTAACAGAAACACGTCGTGAGCAGTAAATTAGATATGTAACAGAAAAGCGTCATGAGCAGTAAATTAGATATGTAACAGAAACACGTCGTGAACACTAAATTAGATTTGCAACAGAAACGCGTCGTGAGCACTAAATTAGATATGTAACAGAAACGAGTCGTGAGCACTAAATTAGATATGTAACAGAAACACGTCGTGAGCACTAAATTAGATATATAACAGAAACAGGTCGTGAGCAATAAATTAGATATGTAACAGAAACGAGTCGTGAGCACTAAATTAGATATATAACAGAAACACGTCGTGAGCACTAAATTAGATATGTAACAGAAACGCGTCGTGAGCACTAAATTAGATATGTAACAAAAACGCGTCGTGAGCACTAAATTAGATATATAACAGAAACACGTCGTGAGCAGTAAATTAGATATGTAACAGAAACGAGTCGTGAGCACTAAATTAGATATGTAACAGAAACACGTCGTGAACACTAAATTAGATATATAACAGAAACACGTCGTGAGCACTAAATTAGATATATAACAGAAACGAGTCGTGAGCACTAAATTAGATATATAACAGAAACACGTCGTGAGCAGTAAGTTAGATATATAACAGAAACACGTCGTGAGCAGTAAATTAGATATATAACAGAAACACGTCGTGAGCAGTAAATTAGATATGTAACAGAAACGAGTCGTGAGCACTAAATTAGATATGTAACAGAAACACGTCGTGAGCACTAAATTAGATTTATAACAGAAACACGTCGTGAGCAGTAAATTAGATATGTAGCAGAAACGAGTTGTGAGCACTAAATTAGATATATAACAGAAACGCGTCGTGAGCACTAAATTAGATATGTAACAGAAACGTGTCGTGAGCACTAAATTAGATATGTAACAGAAACGAGTCGTGAGCACTAAATTAGATATATAA
>MJUT01043095.1:83187-105645 GCA_002080005.1 Gigantidas platifrons
TGTTTTGTGTATCCAGATTGTAATGTTATATACTATTTTGTGCTCCACTGGTGTGTTTTGTGTATCCAGATTGTAATGTTATATACTATTTTGTGCTCCACTGGTGTGTTTTGTGCATCCAGATTGTAATGTTATATACTATTTTGTGCTCCACTGGCTTGTTTTGTGTATCCAGATTGTAATGTTATATACTATTTTGTGCTCCACTGGTGTGTTTTGTGTATCCAGATTGTAATGTTATATACTATTTTGTGCTCCACTGGTTTGTTTTTTGTATCCAGATTGTAATATTATATACTATTTTGTGCTCCACTGGTTTGTTTTGTGTATCCAGATTGTAATGTTATATACTATTTTGTGCTCCACTGGTTTGTTTTTTGTATCCAGATTGTAATGTTATATACTATTTTGTGCTCCACTGGTTTGTTTTGTGTATCCAGATTACAATGTTTTGTGCTATATTATTTGATGTATTGTTTAATGCTTTCTCTAACTGGTGTTTTATCGCTATCTTACCTCAATGGTTATAACATGTTACAACCGAACAGACATGGCTTACAACTATTTTATTACGTTTACAAACACCCAATAGATTGCTGTGGAGTACGAATTTGAAATAATAATGGTTTTCTGTGTAAGGCATGATAACAAATTGTGATTGATGTTGCAGGTCTTGTATTTTGTCATGAATCATTTAACATCACTGAAAAGGGTATAGCGATGTAATATTACGTCACTATTTAAGTGAAGTTTGACGTTTGAATAATCAAAGTATAAGGGAATAGTTATTAGACAAAAATAAATAAATAAACATGTTTTTGATAAAATGCTTTTGTGACCCTTCTATTGATCCCTATTATGATTAATAATTGTTTTGCTTATATTTTATCAAATAGAAAGGCTGACAAAAAATACCGGAACTTCTGTTTTTAATACTTTGGACTTTATCAGATCAGTCTAGTCTTAACATTATTCTATATAATATACCTTCCGTGTTAATTATGATATCATTTCCTACATTTCGACCACGTTTTAATTAAAAATGATAAGAATAATGGACACCATGAATCAGTGATTACAAAACTCCATCTGACTCAGCGATCGGAAATGATATATTCTACTCCATTATAAAACATAAACACACCATTAAATCAGAAAACAACCATTATCATATGTAAACATCATTATATTCTGAAGTTCATTTGTCAAGATTACAATCTAATCAACTCAATTAACCAAAAATCTTTAACCATCGCAAATTTAAGAGAAACCAATATTCACCATGAGAACTGAAGTACTACATAAATCCTTTATTATTACGTTCACGTACTATGTTGCGCATATTTATTGTTCTGAAAATAGTGTCTCTCCATTGAACTTTGAACTTCAATGTTTTATTAACCTCCAGTTTCTGCTATATTCTGTAATTTTAACCTTGACAACACAATAGTATATATGGTTACGTGTATTTGATAAAATAGTCAGCTTTAAGCCAAAATCTAAATGACAAAATCATGTTTTGTGATCTGTACGCAAGTGACAGAATACTTTTCAACAATGTGTTGGTATCTTCCGAAACACGTTTTACAAGATAAGATAATGCCATTCTTGAAGAATGCCATTCTTTAAGAATATCCTTGGCCAAATAGTTTAGTTCTGAAAAGTCTGAATAGAAACTACAATCTCGTGCGTGTGAAATACAAAATCCATACGGGGGGGGGGGGGGGGGGGNGGGGGTCTGTTACTATATTACATATTACTATCAAGTATCAAGATGTGGAAAGGTAATAATGGTAAAATTTGTTTTTCTCTTTTATTTGTCATGGGGTCTGTTAGCAAGATGAAATTTGATGTCAAATTTAAAGTACATGTCTGTTGTTTCGTTTATCTCAAATTCTTTTCGGGTATATTATTGAAATCCGATGAGCAAGGTTTGATGGAACATCATCACTATTTCTGAATGTGAGAATAAAAGCTTTAGCGTCTGTAATTATTATGTCTTTCATAAGTTTTTACATAAATCCTGTCTCAGAGAAGTAAAGGTAAATATCGACAAGGAGAGTGGTACAGACCGTACAGTTTGTTTCTATTGGAATGCGGATGAATAAATTCAAATTAATTGAACATAAATTGAGCACAATGAAACATAAATTGAACACAGATTATTTGAACATAAATTAAGCACAAATTAATTGAATATAAATAAGGGTAATAACAAAATTTCCGAGCTCCAAAAAATCTTCCAAAGGGAAAGGCAAAACCCATAAGTACATAAATAGACAACATCAGTCAACAACCGGAAAACTGGGAAAACTGTTATGACCCTGACTTGGTACAGGCATTTCCAAAGACATGGTGGGTTGAATCAGATTTTACGGCGCCAAACCTCCCGCTTTCATTACGGTTAAAAGGTTCCAGAAACGCGTCGTGCGCACTAAATTTGATATCTACGTTTTTATTACATGGTATCGCATGTAAATGATATGATACTGAATATAGATGATGTGATTTCAAAATGAAATACCACACTGTCGAAACATTTCCAAACTCTAATAAAAATAAATTGTAGAAAGAGACAAAATCTGCTTTTTAAGTTAATACAAAGCTTGTCCCCAGGAGGAGAAGTGCAGTATTTGTTCTTGATATAATTCTATAAGTTTAATTGCATGGGGGTAGATGGATGATGCATTGTAGTTAACACACTACAAAATTGTAAAACCACCACACTAAGACAGATGTGTTTTGTGATAAACTAGTAGTTGTTTTTCACATTTTCGTTTTTGCACATGATAATCATTGCATCATTTATTTCACTTTATTTATTATTTATAGATGACGGTTATCATGTGTGAATCGGGGGAATGGAAAGGGTTCAAACACTGGTCTCAATCACGGAATCTTTTTTAGTGGAAATTGGTAGGTTTTTCTTTATCTTTTAATAAGTTCTTGTCTATTCGGAAATGGAATTTGCTATAATAACAATGATGATTTATTTGTTTGGTATTAAATTTTTATCTACATTTCATTGCAGAATAACAAACTAATTATGAGTATTGCAAAAAAAAAACAAAAAACAACTATAACTGGAATTAGTTCATTGCTAATAGATACTTGATGTAACAAACATTTACGTAGAAAAGAGAACGATTTAGTAAATTTACAAAAGCTTTGATCATTATCAATATCAATATCAATATTAATAATTTTTACCATATGATTATTCATGATTATCTGCAAGCATATTGAAAGCAAATTTCTTTTTTAATAAATATTTATGTAACGTTAAAAGAAAAATTGAAGAACATACCAAAGGGTAATCAAAAGTCGTAAATCGAAGAAGGTTGAAGAACATACCAAAGGGTAATCAAAAGTCGTAAATCGAAGAAGGTTGAAGAACATACCAAAGGGTAATCAAAAGCCATAAATCGAAGAAGGTTGAAGAACATATCAAAGGGTAATCAAAAGCCGTAAATCGAAGAAGGTTGAAGAACATACCAAAGGGTAATCAAAAGCCGTAAATCGAAGAAGGTTGAAGAACATACCAAAGGGTGATCAAAAGTCGTAAATCGAAGAAGGTTGAAGAACATACCAAAGGGTAATCAAAAGCCGTAAATCGAAGAAGGTTGAAGAACATACCAAAGGGTGATCAAAAGACGTAAATCGAAGAAGGTTGAAGAACATACCAAAGAGTAATCAAAAGTCGTAAATCGAAGAAGGACAGACAATAAAATGGTCAGAATAAAGGACAAAATGACAATGTACACAATGATCTGCAAAATATCACACAAAAAACTAAAAGATCGAGCAACATGAACCCCACTACAAACCGGGGGTGAACTCAGGTACTCCGGGAGGGTAAGCAGTTCCTGCTCCAACAATGATCTGCAAAATACCACACAGAAAACTAAAAGATCGTGCAACATGAACGGTAAGCAGTTCCTGCTCCAACAATGATCTGCAAAATACCACACAGAAAACTAAAAGATCGTGCAACATGAACCCCACTACAAACCGGGGGTGAACTCAGGTGCTCCGGGAGGGTAAGCAGTTCCTGCTCCAACAATGATCTGCAAAATATCACACAAAAAACTAAAAGATCGTGCAACATGAACCCCACTACAAACCGGGGGTGAACTCAGGTGCTCCGGGAGGGTAAGCAGTTCCTGCTCCAACAATGATCCGCAAAATACCACACAGAAAACTAAAAGATCGAGCAACATGAACCCCACTACAAACCGGGGGTGAACTCAGGTGCTCCGGGAGGGTAAGCAGTTCCTGCTCCAACAATGATCTGCAAAATACCACACAGAAAACCAAAAGATCGAGCAACATGAACCCCACTACAAACCGGGCGGTCAAATCGGGGGCTCCAATATTGTTAACTGATCCGACTCCACATGTGACACCCGTGAAAATATTCAAATACCATATTTCATATAATAGACCTTGGTTAAAAATCTGAATCAATTTAGAGTTTTTTGATATTTTAAAATGCATTTGTTTTACTATTCGCTAAAGCGAAATTGGAGGCACCGTTTTCCCCCCTTCCTACTACTTTATTTAAAGTGATATAACAAAGATTGTTTGCATGATAAACGGTAAATATACAACCCTCGTAGTTTTTTGTATAAACATCAATATTTTATCTAATAGGTGTTGTACAATTAAGTTCTCAGTATACAGAACACATTAGAACAATGGTGATGTTTGTCAGTTTAGTGTTTCAGTTTGATTTTTGACATGATTTGTTTCAACTCTCGGAAATAACACAGATATGACTTCGTTCAAATATTATCCTCATCATTGAAAATGATATGACATTGTAAACACACATTTTCCCGACATTTACACAAGAAATGACTTATCAAATACTAGGCCCTCAACATCTCCAGGAATCAGTTATATTACATTATAATGCTTCCTGTAGGTGTTGAGAATAATGAGTGCACGTACTGTTGCAATGATAGATGATACTATTGTCAATAGTATATACATGTGCGTAATGACTAAAACTCATGAATCATGTGAACGTTTATTACTATTAGCATTCCCCAATAGTCATTATCACCAGTTGTAACCTCGGAGATTTAGTTGTCTTATCTTTTGTATATAATTAATAGGAAAATAGTGTACATTTAAAAGGAGCTTAAAGGAGGAGGAAACCCAACATAAAATGTGTGTGTATTTCAAACAATAGATGTAATAAAATAGTTTAGGGGTTTCAATTTAGTTCGCAATGGACCTATAGTAGAGAGGTTTATATACAGAGGCGAATTTGAAGATGTTCTTAAAAATGCCTTCAAACTACGTGGTAAACCTTTCAGTATGTATGAACAGTTTCCAGCTGAAATTGAGAAGAAAACATATGTACCCAGTAATGAAACAAGCAAAAAGGGATGGCAAAATGGCTAACACGTCAAGAGATAAACTTTTTATTGATGACGAACTATACTTGCCAACAAACGAAATAGTAAACCAACCTCCACAGAGTCAAGAAACAATACATAAATGGAACAAAGAAAGATATTTAGAATTTCAGAACAAGATCGATCTCAGAAAAATTGATGAATTGAAAAAGTTATTAAATGAAGTTACAAGTTTGAATCTAATTATAACTGAAGCTAACTTGTCCGTTGACAAATCGAAAATTAGTTCCTTACTATATCATTTATGTACAATATTTTTAAGCTCTGCGAAATCTACATTCGGGACTTCTGAATATTCTTAACTAAAACACAAAGGAAGAAAGAAATTGGAGAAATTAAAGAAATATTTGTTTAGCGACGATTGTCACGTCGAGAGACAAAACTTCAGAAATTAAAAAACAAAGTAGAACTAATAAAAATTTCAATGACTTCAAATTAGCAGAAAAAAGGTTACAAAAAGTAATAGATAAAGCTATTCGTGAGCACAGAAGTAAATTATCAGGGGAAATAAATAAGTTGAAATCAAGTAATTCACAGGAATTCTTGAAATTATTGAAAAAGGGTAAAACTAGAAAGCAACCAAACATTCCTATTGACAAACTATTTGAATGTTTCAAAAATATTAACGAAAAACCAGATGAAGACCTCATAAACATCCCTTTATTAGACCCGTGTCCCTAAATTTCTACCCGCACAACATTTAAGAAAGGCCTGCATATATTCGCTTCTAACTCAAAGTCCGAATACTATCACAGGAATGGCATGATGTAATATAATGCATACCATATGATGCTACAATTGATATTGATATAGCAATGTTACAAATCTCTCAGTTTAGTCTGAAATTGAGTGTGCTAATAATTATCCTTTTAAGCGATACATCTAATGATGATCAGCAGGAAGTGAAATTGAAGTATTAACAAACAAATAGAAATATTATTTCTCTTACGATTAAATGTTGTTATCAAATTCTCAGAGGAATCGTTATTTTACGATATTAACGCGAATCGCGAGATTTCGTACTGGTTGGCCAGTTGAACGAAGAGATGATATTTTTATACTATTGGATAAAATTATATATGGGATTTCATTGGTCCACACGTACATGGACAAAGTGGGAGCATGTTTGTTTTGGTGTTAGGGGTGTTAGATTTCAGTCCGTGCTGAACCATGCAATATGGGAGTGTATACGAGTTAAAAGGTTCAATCAAATAAAAACAGTTGACCTTTGTAGGGTATAGCTTAATGTTTTTACAATGATATAATTTTTTTTTTATCAAATTTAGCGCACACGACGCGTTTCTGGAATAACCTTCTTCAGGTATGCTCAAAACCAAAAGATTTGAAAGCCAAATGATTTCTTTTAGAGCAATAAAACCAAAGGGCCTAAACAGGATAGTCAAAATAGGCTAAGGTCACCTATGCCTGAGGGAGGAGAACCTTCGTTTTAATAATGATTACAAGATTTAAGAACTATAACATATATTTACATTCAATTCATGTATTTAGATTTTTTCATGTATATACTACCGCCATGGTACGGTGTCCGTTTCATAGAAAGTAGACACGAAATTGATGAAAAAGTTGTCGAATCGTCTCAGATAGAGGATGCTTGTAGGTTAAAACATTACCGATGAGTAAATAAACATGCCATGAGTCGACAGAGGCGGTTAAAGCACACCCCTTGGCACCGGCAATCGTCAGTTAATCATTATTTGCATGTTGGTGCAAAAAACTCATTTCATAACTTCTCTTATTTATTATAGATGACCACATTTTTCGAAGTTTTTCTTATTTTTTTTTAATTTTCGAAACTTCAAGTGACCGTGTGGCAGACCCAACTGTGTGTTGCATGCCCATGTTGTTGTAGAGCTCTCTGTGCTCGCTATTATGTCTTACAATGACCATGTATACTATCTAACAGGAACTGCTCCGACAGTGTGTGATTTTTATGTTTTGTTTTTCAATTTATTACATCGTCAGATACCCTCAGATTCACAAGACTGGAAAAGCAAAATAATTTGAAAGGGTTGGGAGACAATACTATCTAATGGCCTATATACGATCACATTATGTCTGAGGGAGACGAACCTTTGTTTGAATAATAATTACATCAATTAGGAATTGCAAATTTCAATAATAAATATATATAATAAACCATAGCAGTGCCAAAAACACTAAATAATTTAGTATACCATCAAGTTCGCTCAGAGTCACCAGACTGGAAAGCTGAATAATTTGAAAGCTTTGTTAGACAAGAATAGCAAATGGACTATATACGATCACATAGGCATGAGAGAGAAAAACGTTAGTTTTAATAATGACTACATAATTTATTGACTGTAAATTTCAATAATTACTATATCTAATAATCCATATCAGGGCCGAAACACTGAATATCATCAGGTGAGCTCAGAGTCACAAGACTGGAAAGCTGAATAATTTGAAATGTTTGGGAGACAAGGGCTTATAGATCACGTATGTCTGAGGGAGGAGAACCTCAGTTTTAATAATAATTACATTATTTTGATAACTGTAAATTTCAATAATAAATATATCTAATAAACTATATCAGTGCCGAAACACTGAATATTGGGTGCGTGATACCCTGGGGACTAATAGTCCATCAGCAGAGGCATCGACCCAGTGATAGTAATAAAAACGTAGATGTCAAATTTAGTGTGCACGACAAAAAGAAAACATTTGAATTGTTTATCGGTAGTTATAAAATTGCTTCATAAAATATCAAATAATAACCAACTCGTCAATGTTCGTGTTTAACTTTTTGATGTTAATTGACTCGATTTGGTAGCTAGAGAGACATAACCCACACCCCTTGTAAAATCTATATATCTGCCTGTCTTGATATCCTTTTAATATGACTGTTATTACAAAATAGTTTAACATTATGTGGTAATCCGTTATGCAATGTTTTTTCTCCACTCCTCCACCAAAAAAATCTTACAACTGGCTTAAAGTAGATTTCTTGGTAGTTTTATATTCAGTTGAAGAATAATTGTACAGCTAAAATGGTACTTTGTAGTGATTTTGTACAATGTCTTTCAGAATATGCATCTTGATTATAACTGAAAGTTACTGGTGCTTTTACACAAGTCATTATTGTTGACATAATATTCAGAGAAGAATACAGAGCCATCTTGTTGTTACACAACATCTGAATCACTTCAGCTCTTGAATCTATTTTAAGTCGTAGCATCGTAATTGTGATTTCAGAATTGTGCTAACTGGTATTTTAGGAAATGTATTAAAACAAATCAATTCATAATAGAAACCCTTAACTTGGTTTTATTTTAATATATTCTAAAATTAAAGGTTTTTCTAACTCTGTTCATAACCCTAAGCAATATTAATATAAACCCCTACACTCTTATACACAGTCAGATAGAATAGAGATTCCAAATTACTTGCAAATGATCATAATATTTATTCATCAATTTCCAATAGAAATTCTTCAATGTTGTGTTGACGTCTCTGTAATAAATCCGTCACGTTTTTGATTAACCGTAGCAATTTAATAAAATATAAAATAATCAAAATCATTCAAATCAGAGTAAAAATAGACCCTCCCATATTTCCGGACGTTAATGGTGGTTTTGTCCCACGTGCAGAACCAATGTCACATGGCTTCACCCACTATCAGACGACAACTTGTGTTTAAAAGGGTGAGAAATTGATAGGAGAATTATTGATTTGGTGGGTACATTACACGAAATAATAGATAACTTTTTGGCTTTATTTTCTTTCAAGATGGATTTAATGAAACAAATTTCTATCAAACTTTTAGTGACTATAATTTTGACTCTTAGCTTGATTACAGTGGCTAATTCATGTTTTATTCGGAATTGTCCTCCGGGTGGAAAAAGGAGTATGAACACTATCACACGAATAACCAGACAGGTAATATATTTTATTATTTGAAATTGAAATTTTTTGAAAGTTAAGAATTGAAGATTTTTTGAAGGATTGACCTTGATAAGCTTTTTATCTCCTGGTTTTTACCCAGTGTAGTGCTTTTATCTTGGTGTGATTTTAAACAAACTGGAAAACCCCAAAAGGATACCGCAAACATAAATTGAATAGTTTTATCATAATATTAAAATTATCTTATTGTTGAAGGTTGATTTCTTTTAAGAAAAGTTTTAAGATGCCAAAGAGGTAATCAGAAGCCGTAAATAGAAGACGGACAGACAACACAATGAACAGGTCAAATCAACAAGACATATTTTTATAACTTGAACAACTACTACCAATAAACAAATATATATCTATTTTCCAAATCGCGTAGCTTAGGCAATGGTTAGCGTGTACTAGACGAATACGAAATATTATGTTCTCTGTCAAAGACTTTAATATTGGTAGTTGATTCTTATCTACTAAACACTATGCATAAAGTAATAAGGGCAAATACGGACTTGAAGTCAGAATAATGTTTCAATGTGGAGTTACATATCTGCAATGCTATACCACTATTTAACCCAGAAATATTCATATAGATGACAAAATTGGTCATGTTGCGTTAAAACACATCCACTCCCTTATAGTAAAGCGATATGTGGCAGCTATCAGGAATTAAAAATAAATAAAAATATCACTAAATGAAATAGTGGCAAATTTCCTCGTCATTCAACCGTGTACTAACGGTAATGGCGCTGTTGTTGGACATAAAATATAATTGCAATCATATTAAAAGATGCTGTGAATAAAATTGTAGATGTGTTGCACAATAAAGAGAAATGTACTGTTACATTTTATTGTGTCTTGCGTTTTAAATATCAAAAAGTAAAATAAACATGGGGCTTATATTTGTTATGGAGTCATTTAGTTTTTGAATTAATTTGTTCCAACCATTTTGTTTTATGTATATGTTCAATTTTCGTAGATCGTTGTTTGTTGTTTTGTCCTTTTTCTTTTGGTCATTGTGTTTTCTGTCCTTCGATTTACGGATTCTGATTACCCCCTTGGTATCTTAGATTTACGAATTCTGATTACCCCCTTGGTATCTTAGATTTACGGTTTCTGATTACCCCCTTGGTATCTTAGATTTACGGATTCTAATGACCCCCTTGGTATCTTAGATTTACGGATTCTGATTACCCCCTTGGTATCTTCAATCTCTTCTTGCAAAAACACGCATGCTTTAACTAATCTTTTGATACTACTTTAGAACAATGGTTATATATTTGTTTTTCTTTTTGTCCCTTGTAATGACCATTGTATTGTCTGTCCTTTGATTTCCGTCTTGTGATTACCTCCTTTGCCTATAATGGATGTGTATCAATTTACGCTTTCCTGCCAAATGTTTGCGCAAATGGAGATAACAATTTGTTCTAAAGAATATTTCTAAAACAAACCCAATTCTTACACCTCAGTTCATACCCGATTTTATGTGGGATTTATATTTCCCAATCTTTAGTTGTTGTTTTTTCTTGAAGTGCTTTGTGGATCATTGTTTTCCCTTTTTCCTTTTTCGTTTGGCCATTGTATTGTTATCTGTTCTTCGACTTTTTCGTTTGGCCATTGTATTGTTATCTGTTCTTCGACTTTTTCGTTTGGCCATTGTATTGTTATCTGTTCTTCCACTTACGGTTTCTGATTACATTTCTTTGATATTTTCAAGCTTTTTAACTGAAATCTCTCATCCTGTACATTGATGGAAGTATACTACACTTTGATGTTTTCTCTAGAACAAACGACTCTTGATTAACCGAAGTCCATCGCAGCATTGTTTAATTCTTTAATAAGTTCTCTTCGGAAGAAGATATTCCCCTCAACAATAGAAAAGCGTTTGGCAATAGATTTATTTAAACGTCTCTAAAAATCATCAATTTGTTAACAATATATATTGAGCTACGCTGTTTAAGTGAAATGATATAGAACAAATATTTAATTATCGTCATTAATTAGAAGCTAATTAAGGTAATGGATCGTATCTATTTAAGATATATTTTTCCTGTATGAATCATCACTTGTATTTTTCAAAAACAAATGTTTTAATGGTTGAAATAAAAAGTAAAGTTTTATTGAAGCTGACAACTATGAATTTAGGATAATACGATTTTGTTTTATCTTTGTTTACAATTTAATGTCATGGTAAGTAGGAAGTGTTTATAAGTAGCGATGATAAACAGCATAGTAGATTGACTAATATGTTGCAATCCGTTTAGTACACAGAAAAAGTTCCATCTCAATTCCGTAATGATGAACAGCGGAAATTATTTTTGTAAATTTGCAAGTGATGATGGTTAATTATTTTTTATCCTTCAAAAATAAACAATCCACAACAACCAATCACAGCAAGACGGTTCTACAAGAAGAGTTTGAAGATACCAAAGGTGTAATCAGAATCCGTAAATCGCCTGATAACACAATAGCGAACAGACAAAAAGCACAAAAGGACAAACAACGACACTAGGCAAAAATGTAAAACATAAATGTACATACTTTCACAGGGCATATGAATTAGTCGTTCGATTGAACCATTCAAGGTTACTGTTTCCTCTATTAAAAGCTAATTCATGAAACCTGTAAATAGTTTGAGGCCTCTCCAATTGTTAAGTGCTCTCTCTGACATAATCTTCAACTTGTTGCGGTCAGTAGTTTGTAGAAGACGTTGAAGTAGAAATAGAAAATCGCCTTAAGAGGAATATCTCTTCTCATACGACTTGTAAATTAATTGACTTTTTAAATCATAAGTTTGGCCGTATCTTGGATGGGTATTTGTGAATATTCCTATCAACAAGAAATAGGTGCGTTCTTTTATTTTCTCATTTTGTTATATAAGGAATTATTGTATCAAGTAAAGACTGGAAAACATGGTATTCAAAAACACAAAAATAGATAAGAAGAGTTTGAAGATACCAAAGGTATAATCAGAAGTCGTAAATCGAAGAAGTACAGAAGATACAATGACCAAAAGAAAAAGGGCAAAAGTACAAACAATGATCTACAAAACATATATATAAAACTAAAGATCGAGTAACACGAACCCCACTAAAACCCAGGGCTTGTACCTGTGTACTTTCACGTTTGTATTATCATACTGTGAATTAATAATTGTTCTTTTGTTTCACTTGATCACGAAGAATCTTTTTTTGATTCAGCAGCTCATGAACGCTTCCGAAAGGATTGTTTTATCAGCTTGCCTCTATTACTCACAAACAAATATATGTACCTGTGATTACATAATAAATATACCATCACACCAAATATAACATTTCATGGAGTCTGCCATACCATATACAGTAATAAAAAAACCAGGTAATATGTTCACAGACTTTACAATAAAAAAACATCATCAACAATATAAAAAATAAACAAATACCCAAAATCGTATCATTCACAGTTTATATAATGGTCAGAAAATTAAGCAATATCGTATTATTGGTGGTCTATATAAAAATGACGATACAATTACTCAACATTGTACCATTTATATATATAATGGCAATATTATTACGCCGTACCATAATATGCAGAGTACATGTATACACAAATAACAAGAAAACAAAAAAATTGCGTGCTATTCGTACTATACATTAATTTTTTTGGTCAATTTTAGAATTTATGGTATCAGCATTGCATTGAAGGCTACTAAAATACTAAAATCCTTTAACTGGTGTACGTATACTCAATCTCAATCTCGCATACTTGTCTTAAAAGAGAGATATCGTGGTGTCTAATATGTGGCTATATGCAATATAGTAATTGGAATATAAATTGTGTACCAACAATAAGTTCGTCATTTCGTGGGATTAATTACATTTAGTGGGTGCAAAGTCACTAAAATAAAACAGTATGAAACAAGGGTCTAACATACATTTTAACACATCTTAACATGCACAGTGATACTGATAATGCGCCTATTATCAATTTATTTCTTTGTCTAAAAACACTATGATATAGAGTTTCCGAATTCTCTTCTGTTTTAAACTATTGAATGATGGTACTTTGTCTAAAACGCCATGCTATTATGCAGGTATAGAATTTCGGAACCCCCTTTTTATTTAAGCTATAAAATGATGGTTGCCTAATTTCCATTGTGAAAGTAATATCTAGACGTGTTACCACTCACCCTACTTATAAAAGGATAGGTGTTAATTGAAATGTTCTGTATAACATTATGTGATTAACTGCGTGTGAGAATTTTAGCCTCAACATCAGATAGTTTTTAGTGGCACTGATATTTAAATCCTTTTCAAGTTGGATAAAGGTACATGTTCATTGATTTTATCTGCCTATCAATTCGGTTGTAGTATTATTGACTAGATAAAGTTTTACAACTTTTGATAAAATTATATAAACAATGTAAAAACATTGAATGAAGAATATTTATTTTGAGATACAGTGTGTATTTTATCAATTTACCGATAAAGGCACACAAGTATTGTTTAAGCAGAATGTCATGTTTTTAGACTTTAAAACTTTGATTATATTTCTAATAAAAGATGATAGTGGTGACCTTTATTAAACCAGCTCAGCGGTATACAAACATTCCCGTTTACTTAGATTGTTGTCATTTCCCCATGAATGACAGTGGACCTTTTAACAGACTTGATTATGATTGATTTTGATTTTGGTGTTTAACGCCACTTTCAACAATATTTCAGCTATATCATGGCGACCAGTTTTAGTGGCGGAGGAAGCCGGAGTACCCAGAGAGAACCACCGACCATGGGCAATCAACTGGTAAACTGTATCACTTGCGGATGCGAGTCGAGTGCACCCTTTTTGTGATTTACAAAGCCGGGCGCTAACCCACGCCGTATTGGTGAGAGGCTTGTATGAGTTGTTAGATCCAGCGACCTAACTCATTGAGCCACCCGGGCCCCGACTTGATTATGAGTAACACGGTGGATGTCTTATAAGAAAGAGGAACTGCTTACCCTTCGCAAGTATATAGGTTCACCCCCTTTTATTAGTTTATTTTTGGGGGGATAGGGTAGTATGTGTTGCTCATCTTTCTTATTTTTCGGTGTTGGGTTTTTTGTTTTGTCTTCGTTCTGTGTTTTGTGCTCAAAGTTGCCTGTATCTCTGAATTGATAATTATTGAATTTCCCTTTGTTATTCTCTAACGCAAAAGGTTTCATCTGTATAATAACTTGTTCTATAAAAAAAATAGCCTTAACCATCATTTAAATATTGAATAGCATAACAGTCCGTACGAAGACATAAAAGGGAAACAATGGTCAAATTTGAATCAAAACATAATTGGCAATACCATCTCTCATTACCACCACACAAGTGACAGAATAACAATATGTTGATATCTTCCGGAAAAAAAAAACTTTTTGAAAGACGAGATGAGATGATTCGTTAAAACCCTTGATTTAATAATTTAGTATTCAGAATACGGTGACGTTGTAAAAAGTCTGAATACAAACTTCAAACTCGATCGTATCGTATGATTTCAGTAGATTATATTTGTGAATATCAACTCCATGGTGAGGGTATTGGTTGTTATATTACATTAGGGAGTGGAAAATTTGTAGTGGCAAATTCGAAGTCTCCTCTTTCCATAGAGTCTGCTAATATTAACCTCTTGTATATTGATGGAATCCAATCATCAAAGTGTGGATCATTAACTGGCAGTATAGTATCAATAAAGTATTTTCTCTTTAACATATGTTTGCATAAACTTTATCTCAAAGGAGCACAAGAAAGTATCTGTAAAAAAATGAAACACATTTTGTTTTTTATGGGTATGCCGATAATTTGTTGGTAAATGCTCCTCCAAACTCAACAAATATGTTATAGGAAAGAAACTAGAATATACTGGTGTATTCATTTTCTGTATAGCAACTTTTTTCTTTTGTATCGAGTTTGCCAAAATAAGTCAATTTGTGATCCAAAACTATAATCTTGTTCCGTGTTCCGGTGCTTACCATTTAAAATGCCTTGTTATTTATTACTATTACATTGAGTTTTTTAAACAAATTTGTGAGGAATGGTAGGTAAAGTGTAGAAAATTCAAATCCTTAGAAGGATGAAATTTTGAATTTCCAATGGCGACGGGCTGTGCTTCTCTCTTCACCGATGTCCGTGAATGCTTCCATGCAGTACTTGTCACTGTGTTTGTTACGAGTATCACGACAGGTGCCACATGTGGAGCAGGAACTTCATACCCTTCCGGAGCACCTGAATTCCACCCCGGTTTTTATTGAAGTTTGTGTTGCTTGACCTTTAGCTTTCTGTGTAATGTTCTGCAAATCAATGTTTATCCTTCTGGCATTCTTCTTTTGGCCATTGTAATGCCTGTTTTTCTTCGATTGACGGATTCTGATTACTACTTTAGTATCTTCCACTATTCCTGATCCAAATTTTCTTTATTATAAACATGATTCCTTTATTTCTATTTCAATATATGTATTTCAATTTCTAATATAGAGGCATTATGTAGTTTTAAAAAGAGCTGCACAATTTAGATTTGGTATTTTGCAACCTATTCAGATTTTTGCAATCTATTCAGACGCTTCAGAATTATTTTAATCTGTATTGAATCATATGCGCAATTCTGCAAGCAGGCTAATTGTATGCTAGTAACATTGTCCATTTTTGATTGTCCCTTCAGTATTCTCTAACATTTATTATGGAAGACGATTTTAAGGTAACAACTATATGCCCTTTACTAATCACATTCCACTAAGGCGTTTTTCTTGTAATCAGGATTTCTGTTATTTTCTAATACAAAACAATGTTCTAAGATATGCATTTTGCTTAAAACAGTTATCATAAATGCTTAGAATAAAAATGTAGATATCAAATTTAGTGCGCACGACGCGTTACCATGTGTGTGTGGGGGACAAGCAGAGAAAACTTGACACTTTACAAGATTATTTCAAGTGTGGAAAATTAAGTTTAGAAATCTGATATTTGAGCGTGTACTAATAATTTGATTTTAGATGGTAATATGATCAAAATTCTATTGATTTGTCAACACGTAATCTTCCTTTGTTTAACACCTTTAGCTGAATTAACTGTCAAAAATATCTGTTATTTCTTATTTATCGCCCTTCCTTAATGTACTTTGCAAGTATATAACTTATGGGTGAAAAATATTCCACTAAATACCCATAAAGAAGATGAAAAAGAGAAACACGATAACGTAGTTGAATCACATTTGAAATATTCTATTGTTTGCAAGATAAATATGCATTTATCCCTCCTCAAGTTTGAAATATTATTGTTTTATTCTATTTGGCATATGGTTTCTATTTGTATAAATAGTAAAGACAATTGTTTGTTTTGAAAATGTTTAGAATTCATAAATGGCAGCAGTTGGATTTCTTGTTCTCTGTTACTCGCCACTTGTAAAACAATATTTCAATTATATAGTGGGGTCAAGTTTATTGGAGAGGGAGACTGGATAACCCAAAACGAAAGGGATTGATCTAACACAAGTCTCTTATAAACCTTCTCAAATAAGGTTATTGCTGAAAAGGTTTGTGCGTACCAAATTTAAGTTTTTATTACATTTGTCCGAAAACCGTGTTAGCATGCAAAAAGGACGGGCGTTCTAACACGACGTAGTATATGGACTTGCTATTAAACACATTTTTTCACTATTCTAGTTGATTTGTATGCTTACACGCCATTAGGCCTAAATTAAAATATTGTTTGTTTCCCCTTTGCGACCGACTCGCCGAAATCGGCGCGACTGAAAAAATTTTACAGCCCGTTCCGTGATTTTTTTTTTTTTAATTTTTTTTTTGCGATTTCCAGAATTTTTTCGTGTCCGATTCCGGCATTGGATTCATATTATGTAATACTCTTCCGGAGCGTACCGTGAGTCATCATTACTAAAAAACCTAGAGTCCCGACTGTTCCGAATATTCGCAGAAGCATTTCTGAGTTTGAAGCTACGTTATGTGAAATACGTCGGTTCCGGGATACTGGTATTCAGATGATACCGTCATGTGACTTCCATCACCACGTGACTAAAATCTAGGCATCTGTAGTTCAAAATGGCCTGTGGTCTTTCAACTTTGTCGGAAATGGGATAAATGTTACATATTTTTCCAGATTGGGTTTCTTCCTGCTGTCAGATGTACACCCCGGAACCACGCACCAATATTTGCTGGATGACTTTTGAGATCGTTTTCCTCGATCCATTTCTACCTGCAGTGTCTACTGCTAAAAATGCCTAGATTTTTTATGAAGTCACGTGATCGGTGGTACGAATTCTTCCTCCAAGTCAGGAGAACGTCTTATCACGGAATCGTCGTATTGTATTACCTGTTTATAACACATGTAAACAGAGTGGGAAACCAATTCCCAAAAAAGAAATCCCTTAAAATAATAAAAAAAAGAAATATGTTTTCTCTTGAAAGTCAAATAAAAACTGTTCAGTCTTCAATCTTTTCATTGATATGGCCCAACTGTTGCCAACATACAAAGATATCAGTTTCTGACAATGGATAAATTTTCCAACAAGATCCCACAAGTCTGTGACAAGGGACAGCATAAATTACATTCTTTGATTACAATTGCACAGATAATATGACAAATAACAAAGATATTGGGTGTCTAGAAATCAGTTTGTCTCTGCCTGCAGAATCATGCTTGATAAAAAAAAATAATTCACCTACCTACCGACCCAGATCTTTCAGGCTAGGGTCGGAAAGGGGAAACAAACATATTTTTAAGGCTGGCCTTAGTTTGTTTTGTCGATTTCCTTTTTGTTTACTTTCTTTAACTTGCTTATTGGTATCTAGTTGTGATTGTCCTTGAACCTTGTAACAGGATATGTTATAGTTTTGTCAGTCTGATCAAAATGTAAAGTCTATAAACCATTTAAACGGTTAGTAAAGTTATATGATGAGCCGACATAAGACTGTTTGTCTCAGTATCTAGTTCTACTTACGATTAATAAATTAACATATGAAGCCAAATTCCATCAGTTCACAATTGCCAGGAGAGACAGAGCGAAACCGAGGAATGTTATACATGCTACGACTACAAATCCTGTATCTAATTGGTAATTTTCTGGCTTGGGTAAAGACACTTATTTATTTATAGAATCAAATGAATACATTACAACGATGTCAGTAGGTCAAGAGAGATTGTTGAAAGTTATTATCTGTTAATGAAGTACCATCATATCTCTCTATTTGTCATCATTCCAGAATCATTGAAATCTACGGTTTTGCACTTTTGTAGAAACAAATTTGAGTTTTGCTAACAGTTCTATTACATTTGTAATGAAAATATTGAAGATAAAATACAATCATACATAAAAGATATTTAGTGTTAATGATCATTAATGGTAAACACGAATGGTTTTAGATAGTACTATGAATATCTTGTCATTATTTTATATGTACTTATAATGCGATAATCTACTCAAAATACAAACTTATCATTCTTAAAATCTTTTGTCCTGCAATTGTGTAATATTGAGTACTAATAAAGGAGATCAAATAAATTTTAGTGTTATTTAGTCATGAACCTAATAAAGCCTTTCTGGTACCTGATTCATGTATAGCGCCCGTAAGAAACGATAACAGTATAAGTATTAACTTCCCAGAGGATACCATTGACAATGAATAGAGCGACACTTGTTTCAGCATTTTTCAGACAATTTGGCAGTTGTTTTGGAATTTTTGACATTATATGATAAACAAAATTTACGTACATTTTCAGTAAATATAAAATTAATTCGCACTCGCTGCGAAACATACCAACAAAGCTCGCCAAATTTTAGCTTATTTACCTGTTTCTAAAGCTCATACAAATACATTATATATTTTCCTTATACAGTGTACGAATCTTGTGTATGTCTTCCTAATGTAATTCCGGTATTTGTCAAGCTTGTTATTATGCTTATGTCAACATAATGGCTAAAAGGGGTGTTCGACAACTCCATCAACCACAACTCTCCTTACCCATCGCAAACTAAAAAATTACAAAGAAAACAAAGAGAGAATCTGATGAAAATATAGGTTCCAGTTTTCACAGGCAGAACAGTGTGGCGGGGTTAAATTAATTTTATGATTAATGTCAACCCTCCATTCTTGATTTTGAATGCATAGAAAAATAAGAGTTTAAAGATACGAAATGGTAAATCTAGAGCCGTTGTTCTACTGACAGACAATGCAATGTTCGACAATAGTCGACAACATATTACATAGAAAACCAAAGATCGAGCAACACGAACACTCCAATAAAACGGGGATGAACTCCGGTACTCCAGAAGGGTAGGTAGTTCCACTAGATAAGATTTAACTCGGAAATACCATAGATTGTCAGATAAAAGAGTTTAAAACATGGCCAGCACCGCACTAATGCACTACTGGTGTGATCTGCTTGTTATAAATTACAATTTAAAAGTTGTTTCTGATTTAGTTTCAATAGAACTACGTTTATGACAAATTGTTTTTTTTTTAAAGTTGTGGTAAAAAACACACAAAAATATATTTCAAATTTAAAAGACGAACATATTCGAAATACATTGCTTTAATTTCTAATTTAGCTACCATAACACTATATTAATAATGGAATGAAAATGTTCCGAAAATCGTGCTTAAGCGATAATAAATTCGTGTACACCGTTTTACTTTTCGTGAATTTCTATTGTTAGGATCAATGCTTTTTTCAAGAACAGTACAACCTGTCTAAACCGAACCCCTTTGGGACTGAAGAATTTGTTCAGCTTAGGCAGAAAAAAAGCAATGACTCTGTTAAGTTGCTTAGAAATTTACCGTGTTGTTAATCTTTTTAGCTTTTGTGTGTTGTCCTCTTATGTGACTTTACGTTCCGTGTTCTGATGTCCGTTACGATTTCCACATAAAAACGATGTTTGGTTCGTCTTTACCTCCAGTTGTTTGTAGGAGGAGGATTCATGTCTTATTTACGTTATTTGTGTTTGTTTGTGCATAGTGGTATCCATCACATATTGTGTTGTATTTTTGCTTTGTTTTTCTTCATATTGTTGTGTTATGTTGCCAGTTTCTCTGGATTGTTCATTTTTAATTGCCCCTTTGGTATTCTCTAACGTCTATACATCAAATCATAGCTTAGTGTAAGCATATTTTTACTGAAATTCACAAATATGTCAGTACAAATGTGATTGGACACAAGTATTAACGACAGTAAATACGTCTTCTTTTTTCTTTCACTAGCATGATGGATATGTCAGTATACAATAAAACAAAAACAAAATACAACATTCACAACCTAAACAGCAAGAAGAGTTTAAAGATACAAAAGGGGTAATCAGTATACGGAAATCGGAGTATGACAGACAGTAATGTCCAAACACTACACAGAAAAGAAAAGATCGAGAAATACTAACGCAACTAAAAACCAGGGTGATCGCAGGTACTCCTGAATAAAAAGAAATGAATCATCAGAAAAATGTCTATACAAAGATACTAAACCTTCAGTAATATCATTGACATATATCAAAACGTCATATCATGAATACAAAATCACGGCAATTTGTATTTTGAAGTCAAATTATTGTCATATGAATATAACTTGAAGGCAGAAATTAAAGAAAGTATATTGTAAATGACTTTAATTTGTGTATCCTAAACGACTATTGTGCTTGTATTAGGTCAAATATTTACGTTTTACCGAACAACACATCAGAATGTTAATCAACCTGTAGCACCACATTGAACATCTAACACTGGACAAAGGAAATGTTGATAAAATAATCAAAATGATATGCCCAAAGAGGATATAATTTCTACTATAATTACAACGCCAATTAGAATAACGAAATGACCAACATAACACAAATAAATAAAACACTATAAAACATCAACATTGTTTGAAGCAATAGAAATGTGTTTTCTTATTGCATGGCTTGAAATATGATCGACTAACGTCAAAGTCTTTTATGTGTAACATCTAATATAATAGTGACCCACGATACAACATTTTCACTATTGTTCTCGTCATGGGAATTGCTTGGTCTTGTAAATCAGTTATTCTCAATAAAAATATAGAGATCTAATTAAGTGTGCACGTCGCCTATCTGGAATACTTTCAAAATCAAAAGATTGAAAAGTAAATTAATTTCATCCCTGGGAGCAGGAAACACACAGGGCCTAAACATGATAGCGAAAATTGGCTTATGCCTGAGAGAGGGGAAATTTAGTTTTAATAAAAATAATGATAACATGGTCATGAAAAAAAAAGAAAGATTGTATTATCAACATAAGCCAAAAATAGCCATCATTAACTATCACCCTCTGTAAGGATGAAATTGGTGACACTTACAAATCTATTATATTATGAGTTGACATTAAATTTGAAGATGAAGAGGTAAACTGGTCTTTAATGTACTGAATACACTAGTATGGATCTGCACAGTGTATGCCACTACTCATCACAGCGCTCATCAAATCCACAATACGCAGTTATTTGTTTTGTTTTATTTGGGGTGAGATGTGGCTATCTGCTTTGTTGATATTGATGGAACTGCTCAACATCCCTGTTTAAATTAAGTGTATTTTCACCATGGACAAGCACCATTCACAAATACAGAAAGCTTTTTATTTCGATATTAATGTTGAGTACCGGAGAGATTTTTGAGCAAAGGAACGTTACCTTTCCGGAGCACCCGAGATCACCCCCGAGTTTTAGTGAGTTTTGTGTTACTCGATCTTTAGTTTTATGTGTATGTTTTGTAGATCGTTGTTAGTCCTTTAGTCATTTTTCTTTAGGCCATTGTGTTGTCTGTTCTTCTTAGATATATGGATTCTGATTACCCTTTGGTATCTTTAGGCCATTGTGTTGTCTGTTCTTCTTAGATATACAGATTCTGACTACCCCTTTGGTTTCTTTAGGCCATTGTGTTGTCTGTTCTTCTTAGATATATGGATTCTGACTACCCCTTTGGTATCATTAGGCCATTGTGTTGTCTGTTCTTCTTAGATATACAGATTCTGACTACCCCTTTGGTATCTTTAGGCCACTGTGTTGTCTGTTCTTCTTAGATATACAGATTCTGACTACCCCTTTGGTATCTTTAGGCCATTGTGTTGTCTGTTCTTCTTACGATATA
>MJUT01043095.1:127817-144694 GCA_002080005.1 Gigantidas platifrons
ACAATATGGGATTGACCAGCGATGTCATCTCAAAGCAATGGGAGTCTGGCCAACATGTAACTACAATATGGGATTGACCAGCGATGTCATCTCAAAGCAATGGGAGTCCGGCCAACATGTAACTACAATATGGGATTGACCAGCGATGTCATCTCAAAGCAATGGGAGTCTGGCCAACATGTAACTACATCGACTTGTCCAATACAAACTTTTGGATCAATTATGAAGGACATCAAATGCTGTTACAAAAATATACAACTAATAACAATAATTTTGTTATATATTGTGTCAACTGTGCAGAACAACAACATTAATGTTTCACCTGATACCAAAGTCACACAAGCTGAGGCAACATTACTATGTCAACTTTGCATTTCTTGAATTAATTTATTCATTAAATGGTCTATAAATATCACAATTGGTACTTGAGATATAGTGATGTAATAATTGTTAAATCAACAAGTTCAGAACTTGATAATAGACCATTTGCACATTTGCATCTTGATTCTAAGAGAATCTTCTTTTTTTCACCTTCAAAGCAGGAAAAAAGTTCCCCTTTCAATACAAAGTTCAATGAAAATAATATATATTTTCTCATAATCTGCAAAATAACTAATGTTCCAACAACTTGTGAATTTCCTAGTTGCTATAAAATTATCCTCTGATATTTCACGAGGTTTAAATATCTATAAATTAAAAGAAAATTATACTCAAATTCTTTGTCTTTTCTGTTGCTCTAGCAAGAATGGATATCAATCTTCCATTTGAACAGGAAATAACTCATATAAACTAGAGGCTCAGTGGGCTGAGCCTGTGTCGCCCACCTTTCATTCTGCTTTGACAATCTTGGTAAATATTTCTTGCTAGCTGAAAAAGTTCACAACGCTTAGTTTCATTTCATTTCTTTTCATTTAATTTCAAATTATTGTATTGTATATGTATTATCATGCTCCGCTGTTAGCATCATAATTGTATTTGTATTTTCACTGATGCATTGAATAATTGTATATTGTATATATATTTCTATAAGCAGTATTGCTTTTGAATAAAGTATTTATTATTTATTTGAGGAAACTTAAAACAGAACCTTCCATAGGTGCTTCCCACCAAGTTTCAGTTCATTTGGCCAACCAGTTTCAGAGAAGAAGATTTTAGAAATCGACCAATTAAAAACAAGAATGGCCTGTGGTGGCCATGTATATTAACGGATCGGAACTAAATGAGCAATCTTTATGGATAACCTTCCAAGGATGCTTCCTATCAAGTTTTGATTCATTTGGCCAAGCGGTTTCAGAGATGTTTTAGAAATCAACCAATCATAAACAAAAATTGCCTGTGGAGGCCATGTTTGCTAACAGATCGGGACGAAATGAGCAATCTTTATAGCGGATCTGACATAGATGCTTCCTACCAAGTTTTGGTTCATTTGGCCAAGCGGTTTCAGAAGAGAAGATTTTTAAAAATCGGCCAATCACAAACAAGAATTGCCTGTGGCAACCATGTTTGTTTACGGATCGGAACTAAATGAGCACTCTTTATAAAGGATCTTCCAAGGATGCTTCCTACCAAGTTTCCATTCATTTGGCCAAGCGGTTTCAGAGGAGATGATTTTTTAGAAATCAACCAATCAGAAACAAGAATTGCCTGTGGAGGCCATGTTTGTTAACGGATCGGAACTAAATGAGCAATCTTTATATAGGACCTTCCAAGGTTGCTTCCTACCAAATTTCAATTCATTTGGCCAAGCGGTTACAAAGGAGATTTTATAGAAATCAACCAATCAGAAACAAAAATTGCCTGTGGAGGCCATGTTTATTACCGGATTGGAACTAAATGAACATCTTTTTAGAGGATCTTCCAAGGATGCTTACTACCAAATTTCAATTCATTTGGCCATGCGGTTTCAGAGGAGAAGAATTATTTGAAATCAACCAATCAGAAACAATAATTGCCTGTGGCGGCCATGTTTGTTAACGAATCGGAACGAAATTAACATGGCGGCCATGTTTCTTAACGGATCGTAACGAAATGAACAATCTTTATAGAGGACCTGCCATAGATGCTCCCTACTAAGTTTCGGTTCATTTGGACACACGGTTTCAGAAGAGAAGATTTTTAAAAATCAGCCAATCAGAAACAAGAATTGCCTATGGCGGCAATGTTTGTTAATGAATCGGGGCAAAATGTGCATTCTTTAGAGAGGACTTTTCATAGATGCTTCCTTTCAAGTTTCACTTCATTTGGCTGAGGGGTTTCAGAGGAGAAGATTAAAATGTGAAAGTTAATGGACGACAGACGCCAAGAGATGGCAAAATCTCACATTGACTTTGGCAAGGTGAGGTACGTATAATTTTATAATCAAATTGGGAATGTGCTAAAGGTGCCAAGTGTCAAAATGTGTAATATTAATATTAAAGTGTCAAAATGTGTTATTTTAATATTAAGTGTGAAAATGTGTTATTTTAATATTAAATTGTCAAAATGTGTTATTTTAATATTTAGTATCACAATGTGTTATTTTAATATTAAGTGTCACAATGTATTATTCTAATATTCTAACATGACGTCCTTCATTGGCTATATAAATAATACAATGATAAAACTCACGATATATTTTAATTCGCTCATGCGTATTGACGAACAAATTAAAAACATCATTCCCTAGTGAATTTATGTATTCATACAGCACTGTGGTGCATAACAAACATAAAAATGCCCGTATTGTTTTAAACCTATATTTTTCCGGAATAAATAATTAGGACAACCATCAATGGACTTTTGAAATTTAACATCTTACGGTGAAGTCGCTTACAAGGAACGCTGATGACATTAAAACACATGGTTACTGATTTATTTTACGATTTTGTGAGCATTTTACTTGTTTAAGTTGCTAAATTCAAAATGCCATAAAATTGGAAAATATCAGTAACTTCATAGCATCACAGTCTATTTATACATAAAAGATAAACAACTGTAAACATGAAGGTTAGTGAATTTTGTTATGAAATGCATTTCCATTACCACTTCAAAAAATAAGTTAGATTTTTCCTACTAGAATCCAAATAATTCATGGAAGCCAGAGTTTGTATCACGTTTTAACATGGGTAACATTATTTTCGTTGCATTTTATCCCTCGCTATCGCTCGGGATAACATTTTTACGAAAATAATGTTACCCATGTTAAAACTGTATACAAACTCTGGCTTCCATGAATTATTTCTTAATTAAAGTGTGAAAATGTGTTATTTTAATATTTAGTATCACAATGTGTTATTTTAATATTAATTGTCACAATGTGTTATTTTGATTTGATTTGATGTGTTTAATGCCACTTTCAACAATATTTCAGCTATATCATGGCGACCAGTTTTAGTGGTGGAGGAAGCCGGACTACCCGGAGAGAACCACCGACCATGGGCAAGCAACTGGTAAACTTTATCACTTGCGGTTGCTATGTGTTATTTTGATATTAAGTGTCACAATATGTTATTTTAATATTAAGTGTCAAAATGTGTTATTTTAATATTAAGTGTCACAATGTATTATTTTAATATTAAGTGTCACAATGTATTATTTTAATATTAAGTGTCACAATGTAATATTTTAATATTAGGTGTCACAATGTGTTATTTTAATATTAAGTGTCACAATGTATTATTTTAATATTAAGTGTCACAATGTATTATTTTAATATTAAGTGTCACAATGTGTTATTTTAATATTAAGTGTCACAATGTATTATTTTAATATTAAAGTGTCACAATGTATTATTTTAATATTAAGTGTCACAATGTGCTATTTTAATATTAAGTGTCACAATGTATTATTTTAAAATTAAAGTGTCACAATGTATTATTTTAGTATTAAGTGTCACAATGTGTTATTTTAATATTAAAGTGTCACAATGTGTTATTTTAGTATTAAGTGTAGCAATGTGTTATTTTAGTATTAAGTGTCACAATGTGTTATTTTAGTATTAAGTGTCACAAATCCACAATGTATTATTCTAATATTAAGTGTCAAAATGTGTTATTTTAATACTATAGTGCCACTATGTGTTATTTTAATATTAAGTACATAGTTCTATTCAAGAAAACCAATACATTGCTATTTGTTTGTATCTTTTTATTATTAATAGCACTTTAAATATGGTTGCAATCGCTGCCCTTATATTCCAGATGTCCTAAATCCTATTTACTGAAAACTATTTTTCATGCTGTTTTCAATGTAGTGTGAAAATAGATAATAATCCTTTGCAGACAAGAAATGTTGCACACTTCTTTTTAACATAAAATTGAGACAATTTCCATATTTATAGTCAATAATCACAAAGTAATGAATGACAAAAAAATAAAACAGCCCTGGCCAAATTTTTCAATTTAATTTCAATGTACAAAATGTATATATTCTAATGGAATGCAAGACATTTTAATACATCAATTATGCTTAAAGGTTAAAAACATCCATACATGTACATTTCTTTAATCATCATTAAATGCTAATTAAGACAATTAAGACAATACATAAAATAGCTTTAGGTAAAGATACTCAACATGTTAAAAACCACACTTTCAAAAATAGAACATTTTCATTAGTCTGTTAAAAATGACAAAAGATAATGACTGGATATCTAGGTCAATAATTGAGAAAACAATGTTTTATTATTATTTATAAATGAAATAGATGGAGATGTTTTAAATAGACATAATTACATGTAAGGGTAAAAGAAAAACAAATTTTTGACATTGATACCGACCTCATCCTGAAAATAAAATCATGTATATGTTATTAAGATTATGAATACATAATATTAGATCATATTTTATGCAACCAAAATCTACTTATTTGTATATTCACTTTTTTTCCTTTCTTCATGTACAGAATCAGCTATGAAATTTACTTCTTCTTGTCTGCAACTCCACTATCTTTATCTTATCAACACACTTGGTGAACAATCAAACTCCAAGTATCTACCAAGTGGGGTCATGTCATAGCTCAAAGGTCAACATCAATAAGGTGGGGTCTTGTCTTGTAGAGCTACATTTGTTTGCTGGTTATCAATTCAATTTGTCGATATATAAATAAGGAATAAAACTGTCAATGGTCGATTAATATCATTTTAGTTGTTTCAGATTAGATATTATCTCGTGTAAACAGTGATGATTTTGAAGAATTAAAAAAAAACACTTTAAAAAAAAAGACTGACATTTCATTGTGAGTGAACACCGGCTAAAATATGTATATGATGACCTGTATACTACGTAGCATAAAAAAGTGACAAGACTCTGTAACACTGTTTCTGACCCATACACAAAGATTAGACATATGGATATATATGACATATCACGGTGGAATCTAATTTTGGAGTCAGAACTGGTGAAACTATTTGTTTTGCTGAAAATATCGTTTCTTTGCCAATTTATATGAGCTTTAGTATCCCTTTAAATATAATATAATACATGAACAGCATTCATTTCTGCTAAACTTTCTGTATGGGTCAGAAACAGTGTTACAGAGTCTTGTCACTTTTTTACTCACAATGAAATGTCACAGTCTTTTGTTTGAAAAAATGTGTTTTAATTTGGCTTTATGTGAAATTAATCTTGACAGGTCAAGATGGTCTTATTTGAGAATGTCTCAACAGTCCCGACAATTGCATTCAAAATGATACTCCATAAGCAAATGCTCAGGGAGAATACTAAAAACAAACAGGCAACATTCCTTGCAGGGGTCTATAAACAACATTATATGCCCCCAGGCAAAGCAGTGCACTGAGGCCTCTACCTACACTACCATTCCCAGGAATAAAACTGTCAATGGTCGATTAATTAAACAAATATTTATTGTATTGGTACTTCCAACAAAATCAGTGTTTAAACATGATTCCATGGTAATAACCTAATTGTCCATCATAGACTTCCAAATTTCACAATCCTGTCTATGAAATACTTTAATAAAAAAGGTAAATAGTTGTATCTAAGATAACGTACATGAGGCATTTCTAGAATAAACATAATCAGGTACACTCATAGTAAAAAGATTGGAAAGTTAAATAATTAAAAAAAACCTTACTCATTAGACACAACCCTAATTAATTAAATCAACCGGCGTCAACTTTATCCATTTGTTTATCAAGATACATAAAAGATTGTTAAATATATGTTAGTTTTACACAATATAATCAACATAACATATTTATGCAATGAATTTCAGTTCGTCGAAAAACTATCATATCTATTGCACAATCTGACTGTAAATTACATACATTATATTTATTGTACATTAATCTTCATTTTCCCTTTTTCTTCAATTTCTAGCACATTTTCCCTTTTTCTTCAATTTCTAGCACATTTTTCCCTTTTCCTACAATTTCTAGCACATTTTCCCTTTTCTATAAGTTCTAGCACATTTTCCCTTTTCCTACAATTTCTAGCACATTTTCCCTTTTCCTACAATTTCTAGCACATTTTCCCTTTTCCTACAATTTCTAGCACATTTTCCCTTTTCTATAATTTCTAGCACATTTTCCCTTTTCCTGCAATTTCTAGCATTATCACTTTTAAAAAAATACATTTAATCAAATAAACAAAATATAGACTTCAGCTTTACCATCAGATATACAATGAATCATTCTATATAAACCTACTCATCTATCGGTAATTAAGTAACTTTTGAGCAAATATTTGGCAGTTTATTTTTAAATAATCATGTTTGGGTAACACATGTACAATGTACTTCTTGCTTTTATGTCTTTCCCTTCCCTTGCTCGTAACGTTTATCATCAATTTTAAAATTAAAAATCTTAATTAAATTTAATGATCACAAATAATGTTACTACTCAAGAAAGGACCTTTTGATATTGAAAAATCATGTTTTCCAATATTTTTCATATTATATTACATGTAATAAGATATTAATACTACATACATATGATAACTACTCCAATTTAATTCCCTGTGCAAAATCTTCATTTTCTCAATTCGACGATAGCGAAACATGTTTTTTAATTTTCCCAGTACAATTCTTCCTGATCTTCTATTTTTTGGAGTATCCTTGAGAATTATTGATGGATGACAAGATTAAAGTTCTCCAAGAGAATGGCAGTGTTCTTTGTCGATTTCTCGAACCCAGTTCATGGGGAAGTGTATTCGATACATTACTTTGATAAAGTTTGTCAGTGACTTGTGACAGGTCTGTGATTTTCTCCAGGTACTAAATTTTCTCCACCAATGAAACGATATAACTGAAATATTGTTGACAGTGTCAATCATTAAACACCATAAACCAAACCACCAATCATAAAGCATTAAATATAATAAAAAAAAACATACTGCCCTTAGACGAGAGTATTATGTTAGATTAAATCACATAAATTAGCTATGGGAGGTAATTCTTTCAAAATGTTGAAATGAAAACAAAGTTCAAAGGTCACATTACATGCAATATGTACCGTGGTGTTAAAATATTATTTGAGGTAACAGTTTTGAAGACATGATGGAAGACCATTTTATAAACAATCCATAACAATTTTCACAGTACTGGTTGATGGAAGGCTACCTTTCCACTTAAGCAACCTGACACAAACAAACAATGCTTTGGCGAAAATTTACAAGTAACAACAACGTTACTATGGGAAACACAGTTTTCTACTTCGTACATCCTTAACGGTCGGACAGGATTTGTTGGCGTTATATCACAAAGTTCACTGCATTCAGGATCAAAAGACAATAAACGTACACCAAACCCAAACGGGGAACATACAAGTCTACCGTCACCACTGAAACACAATTCCTTAATAAAGCCTCGACCAACATTCGGTTCTTCGATAAAATGAAGTAGTCTTGCTCTGTTTCCTCTGCTGTCAGGAAGACGGAATTCAGAAAGTCTTCGATGAAAAGTGAATGGAGGTCCTTCATTATCGATATCAAAATAGTTTACTAAACTTAGTATTTCAAGTGATCGATCGGGAGTTAGTGGCAAACCTCCTCCTTCTACCTCCTCGTCAGTCGATGATTCCTCCGTTGTTTCGATGTCAGAAATATTATCACCGTGTAAGCTAATTCTTGACGGAGCAAAACCGTTTGCTAACGTGTGTCGTTCAACTGTACCAAATGTAACATCAGTGTTCGCTTCTGATCCAGGTGAGATCGGTGAGTCTAATTCTGATGTTATTATAACATAAGGCACAGTGTTAGGTTGTTGTTGTTGTCCAGTCCCTGTTTCCATATCTGACGATTGATTGTGTTGACTAGAGTCAGATTCATCTTTTAATGGAGATGTGGACTCTTCCTCTGTATCTGAATCTGAGTCATAGTCCTGAATATCATGAACACATGTCCACTGAAACAGTCAACAAAACAAATCAATAAAATATCATGAAGACATGTCCACTGCAACAGTCAACAAAACAAATCAATAATGAATAACTATTTGTAAAGCATGTGCATTCCATTTGACATATTGTCATTCCACATTTCATGACATAATAGGTCATTCCACGTGACATATGCAGTATGTCCACATGTCATGACATAAAATGTCATTCCACATGACATAATATGTCATTCCACATGACATATTATGTCAGTCAACATGATACACTATGCCATTCCAATGTGGCATATTATTATTATAGCATCAAGATTTATGTGTAAGATAATGATTTGTTTCTTAGACCGTCACTGAAATGTGGAAGGGGACATCGTGGTCATGATCGCATGGTAGTTGGATTTACAATTATATATGCAAGCAGTGCCCATCTAACGTTGTGATTTCTTATCCCGTGATAAAGTTTGTCAGTAACTTGCAGCAGGTTTATGGTATTCTCCTGGTACTCCTGTTTCCTCCACCAATACAACTGACTGCCACTATATAACTGAAATATTTGAAATAAACCTAACCCTAACTCCCTGAAATATGGACCATTTTTACTTTCACTATAAAAGACATGTTCCCACTTTTCTTTTCAGTTATATGTTCAATGTCATCATGTGAGCAAAACAGACCCCACTCAAAACCGGGGGGGAACCCAAATGCTCTGGAAAAGCGAACAGTCCCTGCTCCACTAGTGACATCCATGGATTGCTGTCTAGTGATAAATACAAAATTTTAAATATACATTCTATCCAAATACCTTCCAACAGAAACATCATATAATTTGGTTTTCCCTTTCAAGTCTTCACTACATACTACATGTATACAAACTGCATCCAGATATCGTTAACATACTTTCCAGTAATATTATAACAGTATTTCTCACCTCTGATTTATAATCCTTGTTGACATTACGTGACAGAACACACCAACCTTGAGGATGAATCTATTAAAGCAAAAAATACAATTTTTTTCCCCTTTTAAGCTTTTTGTGAGATATGTGATATAGATAATATTGATATTTAAGTTGTTTGTAAAACAAATTACAGTTAAGGTGGTACCATACACTTCAGGTAAAATTTGATCTGCTCGTTTAATCTTCTTATTTTTTTGGCAGTGTGTCTGAATATATCCACTGTAATAAATATCACAATTTTAACAAATTCCAACCAACAGACTCGGAGCTATAAATTCAATAGCCACATAGCAGCTTTTCTCTCTGTGGTTTTGATCACAGAGATGCTTGAAATCTGCATACAAACATCATATGATTAAAACGTTCAACTGATTTTAAAGAGTTATCTCCCTGTAGTGTTAGGTACCACCTTAAATACATTTTCTGTACAATATCTGTATCTATATAAAATTTTGCTTTATTCATCTACTCTAGTATACAAATACATCTACTGGTACCAGATACATGTAGAGTAAACAGTAAGAAAAGAAACAGTATAGCTAAGAGCACATTCATGAAACAATTGGGTTATGGTGTTTAATGCCACTTTCAAAAATATTTCAGTTATATCGTGGCAGTCACTTTTATTGGTGGAGGGAACTGGAGTAGCCAGAAAACCACTGTCCTATAGCAAGCCACTGAAAAACTTTATCACATAATGTTGTACTGAGTACACCTCGCAATGAGCGTGATTTGAACTCACAACTTTATTGGTGATAGCACCTGATTGCACTGGTAGTTTTAAATCCAACTACTATACGACCACGACAGCCTCTTTGAAATCATTGGAATGATGTTTGCTTTCCTCTTTATTTTTTTGTAAAAAAGCAGTTGTTTTTTGGACACATTCTTCTTCTTTAAGAAGATACCTAGGCCTGGTAGTCCAGTTTAAAATATAGGAAGATCTTTGCTTTAATACAAACTTTTTGATGAAATATTCCAAGTAAAAAAGGTGATAACTCTTTCAAAGTGGTCCCATCAAACTGTCGTAGTGATATGCACAATAGCAACCAGGAATAAGCTAGCATGCAAAGTTTTGAGGGATTCCCATATAAAATGTAAGAGAAGGTCTGTGTATCAACTTTTTGATGAAATATTTGAAGTCAAAAAGAAATAACGACTTCAAAATTGGTTGATTGATTTTTGATTTTTGGTGTTTTAACGCCACTTTCAACAATATTTCAGCTATATCATGGCGACCAGTTTTAGTGGTGGAGGAAGCCGGGGTACCCGGAGAGAACCACCGACCATGGGCAAGCAACTGGTAAACTTTATCACTTGCGACTGCGAGTCGAGTGCACCCTTTTTTGTAAATTACAAAGCCGGGCACGAACCCACGCCGTATTGGTGATAGGCTTGTAAGAGTTGTTAGATCCAGGTTTGATATATGAATCTATATATGGTAATAAGCAAGTATACAATGTTTTCAGAAATTCCCATTTAAAATGTATGAGTTTTTTTGTGATGAACTGATAGGACGAAAATGGCATGATTCCAAAGGGAGTCATAACTCCAGGTTGAGGGAATTATCTGAATTATTCTCAAACATCTCTTATTTAAGGTGGTTAGGGTTATAGCGTTTTAATGCCACTTTCAACAATATTTTAGCCATATTGTTGCAGTCAGCTTTATTGGTGGAGGAAACCGGAGCACCTGGGGAAAACAACAGACCTGTCGCAAGACACTGATATACTTTTATCACTTAATGTTGTATCACATTTTCGAAAAGGATCTAGTCTTTCTAATTTATGTACCTGTATTGAAGCAATGTCACCTGCTCCATTTCCTAATGGCCAATCATTTATAATTTCAAAATAATTTCGTCTTTTTCTATTCATTAAAGAACTGTCTCTTTGGTGAATTGTTCGTGTTAAAAATCGATGAGGTAAAAACTCTTTCATATCCTCAGCCAGATGAGTAAGAGAAAGATTATTTATCATTATAAGTTTGCCTTCCTGTGTAGACACTATTAATTTAGTACAGTCTGGTGAAAGTTTTGATCTCATCAACATTTTATGTGTGAAAACTTTCTCTCCTTGAATAGCTCCATCACAATAACTGAAATTAAAGTAAAGGTATTGAAATTATGTGGATTGTCATAATAACAAGTAATAGAACATTTGCACATTATTTCCCTTTAATGCGAGCAAACGGGTCCCTTTTCAAGTAAATTACAATGACAATAACATATATTTTTGCACAAAATTTTTATATTGTAACAAATTGTAAATTTTCTATTTCCTACATAATTATTTACTTAATAACATACATAAAACATTTAAGTTACAACCAAGAAAATTATATGTGATGAATGAAAATAATTATATGTCATACAAAGAGAAATAACTCTAGACTTTCTTGTAATACAGAATGTCTGTCATTTGTAAGAGTAGAGCATATATTTCTTCTCAGAAAAATACAATGGTGCGAAAAGGATTTGATTTTGAAACCTCTTGCATTGTACTTATAGGCCAACACTCAGCCTATAAAGCTACATGAATTAGCAGGTGTTTATAAACCTATTTCAGTTTAGATAATATTAAGTAGAAGAGCATATCCATTATACTCCCCCCTCCCCACCTTTTGTGTCATTATACTTTAATGATGATATATCATGAATAATATCTATCCTGACCCATTTTTTGTCTGACTATGATAGGTTATTTAGTGGGTACTAGTGTTACAGTAGAGCATTATATTCAGCTCTATAAATGTTATGTCAATGATGGATTTCTTGCCTATGTTCTACCAACTAGGTAAAGGAGATCTCCACTAACACAATACGGCTTTTGCACATTCCTGATTTGATTCTAAAATTATACATCTTTCATACATGTGATAGAGTTGCTATGCTACCACTGGAGATTTGGTCTCATAACTGGAGATTTTCTATCGACATATTTGATGCGTGTTTTTATTGTTTATTGATGTTTTCCTTTTGTTTGTTGCAGTATTGAAACAACTGCATCCCATTTCAATATGTATTGTTTACATTTCTGTCTTAAGTAGTGTTTCATATGATGAATGAAGGATAAAAACTTTATTTATAATCATTCATAATCATAAGGTTATATAACAAAGCAATAACAATGAAGGCATAAGTCATAGAGCACTAAAATTAAAAAGTCAATATTCATCACATGTTGTCACAGAATTTACCCTTAAAAAGTCACAGATATAATCACAGTAAGTGAAAGAAAGTAAACATAGAGAGGTCACAAATACTTTGATCGGCTTTGGTCCCAAACAAGGCATAACAACTCAATCCGAGATGAATTCATTGCATGTTTGATCGAAATAAGAAGTTTTCTCGGCATCAAAGGTTGATCGACTCGTGTCTGCACAATGGTTTATTTTGTCACTTTATAAGTATTTTCAATTTCCGCCATCACACTTCTAATCATCTAAGCGTGTGCCACAAACACACTTCCTTATACCCAATTAACTGTCAATCAGTGGATAATTGTTGTATAATCATCAACACCTTAATTAATCACCATCACGACACGGTTTACCAGTAAAGGTGTCAAACAGATCAATAACCGGATATCATTAAATATGACATTCACCTTTACCATTCGTATCTCTGTGTTTTTCGTCAGCACAGGAGTTCCAAATAGGGAATTTCCAGAAATACTGATCGCAAAATGTAGGGCAAGATTTTTTTGTACTTGATTTTTTTCACGGGCGGAAGATTTTGAAAGTTGACGGGAGAGACGGAAGGGACCCTCAAAATCAGGAGAATAATGCTATGATCTTTAAATGTATTTTATAGGAGTTATTTCCCTTATGACATAAAAATGAAACCAGTTCTAGTAAGAGCGAAGAATCTAAATATCATTTCCTTTTAATTTGTAGATATTTGAACCTTGTAAAAAGTTGTAAATAACATTTAAATGTTGTACAGATTATGGGATAAATAGGGTTAGGGTTATGGTGTTTAATGCCACTTTCAACAATATTTCAGTTATATTGTGGCGGTCAGTTTTATTAGTGGAGGAAACTGGAATACCAAGAGAAAACCAACGACCTGCCACAAGCAATTCACAAACTTTATCATTTAATGTTGTATCAAGTGCACCTCTCCATGAGTGGGATTCAAACTCACATCTTTAGAGGTGATAGGCACGGATTGCATAGGTATTTAGTTTTAAATCCAACTACCATACAAACAGGAACATGACCATGACGATCCCCATAAAAAATTATATAATAATTTTATAACAAATAAAAAATTTACAAATTGTAACAACATTAAAATCTTGTTCAGATCAAGTCGTGGGGAAAATATGTTATTCAAATGGACTTTGCATGCAATGGGACACATTCACCCAGATTAAAGAGAAATAACTGTAAAACATAATACTATAATTTTATAATCAATTCACACATATCCAAAAGTTTATAAAAATTATTAACCTATTAATTTATAGCTACTAATTGGCAGAAGTTCATACTTGTCACATACAAATGTATTGATGAAATATAAAAATGATTAGATAACCTGATTACCTGTTAATATCCCAGGTAAAGATATTTCCATCAAACCCTGAAGTGACTAGTTTTCCACAATCTGATGCATATTCAATGTTTTTTACCCAATTTGTATGTCCACATAAAACATGCAGAGGCGTCTTTAGGTAACGAATGTCCCATAATGCAACATTATTGTCATCTGAGCATGTCGCTAGAAGTCTGGAATCTAAAAACCTGAAAAACAAAAATCAAACCAAGTAAAAGATTATTTTCATCAATGTTAATAACATTCATATTGTCCAAATACATTTGCATAAATATATTATTCTCTACTAAATAAACAATACATTTTTGTACCTTTAGTCTTTATATTTATTTCCTCCTTGGGGTTGAGGTTAAGGTTATGGTGTTTAACACCACTTTCAACAATATTTCAGATATATATAATGGCAGTCAATTTTATTGGTGGAGGAAACCTGAGTAACTGGAGAAAACAATAGACTTGCAGCAAGTCACTGACAAACTTTATCACATAATGTTGTATCGAGTAAATCTCGCCATGATCAGGATTCGAACTCACAACTTTAGTGGTGATACACAAATGTAGGCACTAATTGCACAGGTAGTTGTAAATTCAACTACCATACGAAAACGACCACATCACCTTATTTTCTCCTTGTCATGGACATGTCATCCATTTGTTTGAGCAGTTTTGTAAAAGATTAAAATGTAAAAAAGTTTATGTCGTTATCTTCAACTTATTGAAGGCGATCTGATCTGTATTTGGTAGAAAAAGGTGACAAACATCAAATGATACAAACAAATTCATTTGTCCTTTATTTTGGCCAGCTGGTAAGCTGAAAACTGACTTCTATTACATCAACCACGTTGTATTACTATTTGTATTCCTGGAGATAACTGTAATATTACTTAAACTTGAAAGGAAAATCCAATACTGACATATGAAATCACCATCCATTTTGACAGGAATGACGATTTTAAGAGGGGAAAGGGCCAGTCTGACAATCTATACAATGGAACCTGTCTACAACAAACTTCTACTCTGGGACCAGATTTTGTGTTTGGTTGAGACAGGCATTCAGTTAATACAGACATTTCAGAGTTTCGGACTTTATTTAAAGTTTGGTTTCTACAGAAGTAAGAATGCTGTTTTATTTAAGAAATAATTCATGCCGGCCATACTTTATTGTTATTCACATATGGGTATGTATTATATTCATGAATATTTAACCCTGAGGGTTTAAATCTCATGAATATAATGCCTACCCATGTGTGAATAACAATAAAGTATGGCCGGCATGAATTATTTCGATTCTAATAGGACAAATACGGCAATTTCAAAATTCGAGGCAGTCAATGTTAAGGATCCGTCATCTTGAAAACGTGAAATCCTACATGTCATATGTACAACAATACACAAAAATAACTAAAATGCCTACCTTGAAAAGTTATTTTAGTTAAATTCTATCTACATTGAAGAGTACACGAAGCCAAATAACGTCGGATAGTTACATTTTAAACTGGAAGTCTCCATATGACGTCACGTTGTTTATGTGCCAAAGTCGTTCAACAATATTTCCCGGAATTGTAATTTTTGAGCTTTTTAGACACAGGGATATGCAAGAATACATTTTTATTGCATTGGAATTAAGAAATAATTCATGCCGGCCATACTTTACTGTTATTCAAATATGGGTAGGCATTATATTCGTGAATATTTAACACCGAGCGATATGTAGGTGCTTTTTTTTTTTAGCTCAGCGTGCATGTGTGGCCTATATTTGATTGTTATTCAAATATGCCTTTATTTGTATACCGAATATGGGACGTCATATTAGAATCATGGTTCGGTTTAGACATGTTTTATTTCTTCTAATGATAAAAAATTAAGTATAATACAAACCTAACACAGTTTACACAATCATTGTGTGCTTTGTTTACTTCTGTAATTACATTGTGAGAAAACGGATCAAATATAAGTACACTGTGGCCTTCACAGGCAGCTGCTAACATGGACCTGAAAAAGAAAGATTTTCATATAGAGTACACTAAATTAGATCTATCTATAGATCATTGACAACTGCAAAAATTAATTTGAGATTAATTTGTGGTCTTGTGAAAAGAACTGTAAGAGTTATCTATCCTGATATACCATGTGGATGTCATTCTGTAATAACGTAATCAGTTTGTCATTCAGCAAAAGATGTCACATGTACTATATTCTATTACACAAGTACAATGTAGAACAACACAGATTCGTGATAGAAATAAACAAAACACACAACAAACCACCCTTTGAAAAGTAAATAAAAATGTAGAGTTGTACAAAATATAGCTGAATGATACACAAGATATAGCTTGCTCTTTACTGTATCAAGAGTCAACTGTGGAAAATAAAGAGATCGCTATCAAACTGAAAAGTTCCACTCAACTGGATATCGAAAATATTATCAATCATCTTGTCTGAGTAATTGTGTGTACTTTAAAGGAAAAGGCCATGGTCTTAACAAGTTAGCGTGAAAATTTAAATGACAGTAAATAAAATACATTTGTGTTAATGAATGTTGAAAATAGTATACCGCAAGGTAGCATTTGATGATTGAAGTTGCCTGTAGCACCAAATAATGGGGATCGCCATTTTTCAAAACTCTTCAATGTGGAGGAGACAAAAGTCATAATGTGATCATAATCTATTCTCGGATTTATCCTGCCCGTGACGTAGTAAACGTCGGTATATATCAACATTGTATCAGTTGCAATTTTATCATTAAAAATTATGTAAATCGTAAAATAACGTCGTATATTTATCTTTTGATATTTACAATATCATTATGACTTCATGTCAAGCATTTTATTGCACTAATGAAAGGGAAAATGTGAGAAGAATTTTTTTTTTGTAATTACCGGTCAGGACTATCCTTGTCAACACATCGACCAGTGACCACAAAAAACACGGGAAAGTACGACAGCATTGGGGACAAAAAAAGAAAAAAAAACGTGTAAGCATAAAACGACTTAAAACTGACAGTTATTTAACCTACGGCCAATCACG
>MJUT01043095.1:153815-170520 GCA_002080005.1 Gigantidas platifrons
AAAATTTGATGAAAAAAGGGCAATAACTCCAAGATGGGTGATCAGGTTTGCTTCAAAATTGCAGGGTAGATAGATCTTGACATGCTGAACATGTATGCAGTTGAATTTAACATCTACCTCTTATAGTTTTTGAAATAAAGGACGAAAAGTACAAAATATGCCTAATTTGCATAAATCTGTATAAATCGGCTGCACGAAAAATTTCAAAGAAAAACCCGTAATATATGTTAAACTACTCATTGCCATGTAGCTGCAGTTAAAATTTGAGCTGATTTTGACTTATACTAAAGCAGCAATAGACAATTGAAATGTCATTCCCCCTTTTTTCTATTTTTAGCTTGGTGCCCATCTTGGTTTGAAGTCGGGAACACCGGACACAATTTTGGAAGGGGGCCATCCAAGGACCATTCCACCAAAGTTTGGTTGCAATTGGCCCAGTAGTTTCTGAGGAGAAGATTAAAAAGTTTTTTTTTTAGCAGTTTACCGATCTTACGTATTTCATCCATAAAGGCCCTGTTACACGGTAAAGCAAGTATCGCGATACTTGTATCATGCAACTTTTTGTATCATGATCCTTGTCAGTTTACACACTAAATCAAGTAGCATGTTTCATAGAGAGTGTGTTTACAAATTCTTCACGCCAAAATGGAGAATCATAACAATGAAGACATGATACAAATTGAGAAGACTCTCCATCTGTCCCTTTGACCAAATACCATCACTACTTTTTCCCCCTTTCCCAACCATGTTCTAACCATGTGCTTTTATTTGTTGATGATGCTGTAACCTTCTGACCTCAAACCAAGATCTCTGATTGGTCAGAGATAAAATGTTTCGTGATCATTGCTGTACAGAATAGAACATGTTCTATCCCAAACTGTGTATCAAGCAACTTCTAAATGTTGCATGATACAGAGTAATAACACTGTTTACACTGTATTTTTTGGTTGATGATACAAGTATCATGATTCTTGCTTTACCGTGTAACAGGGGTTTAACTCTTCAACAAAATCACATAAAACTTTTTTTGAGGTAAAATACATCAAAACCAACATTATAAGAAGCATTTCAATGAATATAATGCAAAAAAATATGCTTCTTGACTTCCATGTCATCTCTTGTCTTCATTTCGAGTTTTTAGCGGTTTACCGATCTTACGTATTTCATCCATAGCTCTTCACAAAATCACATAAAACGTTTTTCGAAGGTAAAAAACTAAAATACATTGAAACCAACATGCTATTACAGTGAGTATATAATCAATTAAACGCATATAATACAAAAAATCTGCTTCTTGACGTTTCTTTTCTTCAATTTCCTTCTTTTAACTTCTCTTGTCTTCATTTCGAGTTTTTTTATAACATTTTACCGATCTTACGTATTTCATCCATAACTCTTAAAAAAATCATATAAAACGTTTTTAGGGAGGTAAAATACATCAAAACCAACATTATAACTAGATTTCAACGCATATAATGCAAAAAATATGCTTCTTGACTTCCATGTCATCTCTTGTCTTCATTTCGAGTTTTTAGCGGTTTACCGATCTTGTGTATTTCATCCATAGCTCTTCACAAAATCACATAAAACGTTTTTCGAAGGTAAAATACTTTAAAACCAACATGCTATTACAGTATATAATCAATTAAACGCATATAATACAAAAAATATGCTTCTTGACGTCTCTTGTTTTCAATTTCCTTCTTTTGTCTTCATTTCGAGTTTTTTTTAACATTTTACCGATCTTACTCATTTCATCCATAACTCTTTAAAAAATTCATATAAAACGTTTATTGGGAAGTAAAATACATCAAAACCAACATTATAATAAGCATTTCAACGCATATAATGCAAAAATATGCTTCTTGACGTTTCTTTCCTTCAATTTCCTTCTTTTGACTTCTCTTGTCTTCATTTCGAGCTACCCTTGTTATTGGTGGAGGAAACAGGAGAAAACCACCGACCTGCCACAAGTCAATAACAAACTTTATCACATAATGTTGTATCGAGTACACCTCGTCATGATCGAGATTCGAACTCACAACGTTAGTGGTGATAGTCACCGATTGCATAGGTAGTTGTAAATCCAATTTCCATACGATCACGACCACGACGGCCCATAGAAGTGAATGTGAAAACATATCATGTTGTATTTCCTAATTAAAAACTATATAATTAGAATTTTTAGACAATGTGACACAACTGATTCCATCTTAAATAAAACATGAAATGCTTTAGAATAATGATGATATGGGAGTGTTGATTTATAATCTCAGTGAGTTCTAAATAGAGTCCATATTTAGAAAGACAAACGGAACATATCCGTGGTCATTTGCGATATAGACATTCCGTAACGGTTAACCAGATCATGGTGACGACCGTAACATTTTCAAAATGCTGACTCCAACTTAAACACTAGGAACCCTTGGTTCATAGCTTCATTGTTAGCAGCAATCTTTATCTTGAAAATCACGATTGGGACCACGATTAATGGAATATCGGATCAAATGGGAGATATATATACAAATGTACTCCATATGGAGGAGCTACTGGAATGTTCCTACATATAAATGGAAAGTTCACAATGTGAAAATCTGAAGTCATTTCTTTTGTCGTCAAGTTTCTTTCTTAAGTGGTCGTCACTGCAAGTTTTGAGGTGAAGGTCTAGGTATGAAGCCGGTCAGGTATATTTATGAAACTGTTAGAGGTAGATGATGATTTGATTTGATTTTTTGTGTTTAACGCTACTTTCAACAATATTTCAGCTATATCATGGCGACCAGTTTTAGTGGTGGAGGAAGCCGGAGTACCCGGAGAAAATCACCGACCATGGGCAAGCATTTGGTAATCTTTATCACTTGCGGTTGCGAGTCGAGTGCACCCTTTTTTGTAATTTACAAAGCCGGGCGCGAACCCACGCCGTATTGGTGATAGGCTTGTATGAGTTGTTAGATCCAGCGACCTAACTCATTGAGTCACCCGGGTCCCTGTTAGAGGTAGAGGAAATCCCTTTGGAATCAAAATTTGAAGACAAGTTCCAAATCTATACATCTTTTAAATATGCGAAATTTGGAAATTTTGCTAAAAAAAAATTATTTCGACAACCCCATAACATAATACCATGTTCTCAGCATTATTAATTCGTTTGCCGTCGTATAAAGCAATTAAGTTTTCTGCACTGCATGTTAACCTTTGACAATGGGATGATACACAAGCTTAATTAAGAATTGAATGCATTCTTTTGAAGTTTCATTGGGGTATGAAAGCGTTGACCGAAGTACATTTTCAATGAAGCGCGGTAGCGCTTCATGTTGAAAATGTGCTTCGATCGACGCCTTCATACCCCAATGAAACTTCAAAAGAATGCATTCAATTCTTATAATTATATTTAAATCACACCAAAATTTAATATAGTTGAATTTTTCGTTGTGAATTTTATTTGTGTTAGGTTATTTGCTGTTGGAAATTACTACGCCATTGATTGTTTACATCCGAGGTCGTCATGGAGGCACGTGCAAGTTCGGGTTTGAGCTTCATCGGGATATGAAACATCTCTTTTATAATCATGTGACCACTTCATAACCAATCATATTGTAACATTTCAATGAAAAACGGAAGTAATGTAATTATTGAAAGATAAATAGACAATTTACAGCTTCTATGCACGAGTTCTTCAAACTTATAACTACAAGAATTACCACTTACTGACCACTTACACCATAAAACAGCACAACAATTGACATGGAAAAATTATGAATAAAAAGGTGAATAACTACTGTTCAAATATCTTCCGCGTTGCTCGTCTGTGTTGTGGCCAATGTTGACCGTGTCTCTTGTTTGTTCATTCATGATTGGTTCTTCGGTTCTCTCTAACGTTTACTGTCTAACAGTACAGTTTATAGAAGGAAAATGAACAGTTAAATATTTTACTATGGAAAATATCAGAATATGAAGGACAGATTTATTATGCCAAACATCTGAGTTGTACATTTTAATAAGTAAACAGGGATATTACTAAATAAGAATACTGAAATCGCACATCAGCAAATGGAAAGAATTTTTGCACACACAAAAATGGATATACTAGTATGCTACTAGAACACAGAATACTACATTGTACCATATTAGAGCACAGACATTTGACCGATGGACCTTAATTTCCCCGTGTTTGCCACGGGGGTACGTATTTTCAGGGCTAGTAACGATGTAGGGGCTCTAGTTGTGGGTCCTGGGTCCACTCCAATACTAGAAATACTTCTAGTATTGGAGTGGACCCAGGACCCACAAACAGCCTACATCGTTAAGTAGCCTTGAAAATACGTACCCCCGTGGCAAACACGGGGGAAATTAAGGTCCATCGGTCAAATGTCTGTGATTAGAGAAGGCGAAATAGATACCGAGATGAAAGCCTCCTTTAGTGAGTGATTGTTTTTTAACGCCAACTCAGCAATAGCGAGAACAAGTTATTTTCATAGAAATGATGATGAGGTTCGCTTTGTACTAGACCAACACCTTAGCTAGCTCACTGAAACAGCAGTCCGCGGATAGACATGTCGCCCCGCTCGGACACATTATCCTGATTCCGAGCCAACCAGTCTTTGTTCTTTCTCATTAATGCTGTGTGCTTAGCGGAGAAGCAACAGTACTAATTGTATAGTCTTTGGTTTGACCCGCTCGGGGCTCGAAACCCCGATCTACCACACTCGACACGAGCACGTTAACCATTAAACCATCGATGTGGTTCAAAACAAAACATCTTTTAAGTAAGAAACAGTAGTTGCTGTTGAGAGTGAAAGAAAAATTGTTATACATTAATGTGAAAACAGGGTTTCTAAGTGATGACAACATTGTATATAGATTACCAAATCACAAGAACGAAAATGGTGCCTATCACAGGAAATACCTCCGTCAGTTATCAGTTCGAGAATAAACCTCTCAGAATATATGAAAGGTACTTGTAAAATGTCATACAATACGGACTTCATTAAAATCTATAATTTGATACTATAACTCAGATCTTGAAACGAGTCGGGGCCGTCGTGGTTGTGGTCGTATTGTAGTTGGATTTACAACTACCTGTGTAATCAATTCATATCACCACTAAAGTTGTGAGTTCGAATTCCGATCATGTCGAGATGTACTCGATACAACATTATGTGATAAAGTTTGTCCGTGACTTGAGTCAGGTCAGTGGTTTTCTCTGGGTACTCCGTGTTCATCCACCAATAAAACGGACCGCCACAATATAGATAAAATATATACCTAAACCTTAAAAGGGGTAGATACAAAATCATCTGTTACAAAGCAAACCACTCAATGGATGAAAACAACAGTAATGACGTCATCCGTAGGGATATGAACTACGACCGATACTGGAATATCAGTGTTGCACATTATTGAATTTGAACCACTAAAGTGACAAGATGTGGGGGAGGATGGATCTACCCATTGGATGGCGAAGATGGGCCCGTCGCTAAGTGTGTTAAAACTCATTGAAGCCTTTTTGATTCATTACTAAAAATGACATACCGGTAGATTACTTACTAGTAGTAATGTATTGTAAAACTTTGAATACTGGTGGCATCAAGTAGCGAAATTCCAACTAGATTTAAATTTTAAAATGAACTGTTAAGTCGTTTGTGGCAGTCAAATGTGCGGTGTATTCAAGTTTGCTTTACGCCAGATTGATGAAAAAAAAAAAAAAAAAAACAACAAAAAAACCAAGTCACAGGTATTTCAATAACAGTTCACTTTATTATTATGTTATTACAAAAGTTGACCAAGGCCCACAGTAGACATCTTTGATCTTTGTTCCAGATTTTATGTATTTTGTAACAGTTTCAAAATAATCTCTGGTGACTTTGTCCTCGTGACATAATTGTGCATAGTCATTCCAACCTGAAGTCAACAATATTCCATCTTCTGAAAAATATCAAAACAAACTGTATAAAAGACTAGGAAAGAGAAAGAAACATAAGTGGAAAGGTGTCTCCTGAAACGTGAGGTACTGCCTCTTACTATTCTCTTCTACAGTCTCGTATGTGGTCTTACAAAGTCATTTCTGTTTATTAAGCTTGGACTCCAACAATATACAATGTATTTTGAAAAGTCAATCAAATTATTACATAAACAGGAAAGAGGGGTTAACAACTGAACTTAGTCATCAGATGGTTAACACAATTATATCATATATCATAGATTTTGTTCAAAGATGTTATGTGTCTTGAGAACAATGTGTGTTGCCTGTGTCTCTGAATTGTCCATTTTTGATAACACCTTCTCTAACGTTTATTTTACCAAGAATAACACGACAGGTGCCACTGGTGGAGCATGAACTGCTACCATACCAGAGCAGCTGATATGTTTTGTATATTGTTGTTTGTCCTTTTGGCCACTGAGTTGTCTGTTCTTTGATTTAAGGATTCTGATTACCTCTTTGGTATCTTTTGGCCACTGAGTTGTCTGTTCTTTGATTTAAGGATTCTGATTACCTCTTTGGCATCTTCAAATTTTTCTTCGTGTTACTCGATCTTTAGTTTTCTGAGTAGTATTTTTGTTAAATTGTGTGTTTCAGCCTTTTTTTTCTTTTTGAACATTGTATTATCTGTTATGAACAAGACAGTACATTGTATATATATTTGAACAAATAAGATGGTTGTTTAAGAAATAATTGATAGTAGCCCGAATTTATATTATTTTTACCACGGTATGCACTTTATGCTAATTATTTTACCCGAGCGTTAGCGAGGGGTAAAATATAGGCATAAAGTGCCTAACCGTGGTAAAAATAATATAAATTCGGGCTACCATAAATTATTTCGATTCCGATATGTAAAAATTTGTAAAATATTGTTATAAATTGTCGATGACCTCATAAATTACAATGGGTGTAGGTATATATTATTTTTACCACGGGTTTGGACTCAAAGCGTTTGAAGGACATCATATTAGAATCATTATTATACAATTATGTATATATTTCCATAATTACAAGATCTAAAAATTAAATCTCATATAACAGATATCAAGCTATTGCTCAAACAAATTTCATTCAAAATCACATACAATGTACATGTAATTATTTTTCATTTGCATTATTACTCTTGGTGTTAATCAATTTTATTGGTATATTGTACATCACTCCTACTATTTTGTTAGTAGCACTGGCCATAGTAATACAACTTTCAAGTAGATTTTCTTTTCGTACTCGTACTCCAGAATTGTCCAATCAAAACAAAGTATTTATTTGATACAATTACCTGATTGGCTGTCTTTTCGAGTACTATTACATACTCATGCTCAAATGTAAGACATGATTTTCACTAAACCAATTAAAGCACTTCTCTAGCATACTCCAAACTCCAAATAAATAAGTTTGAGGAGTTCATCTGTTAATATGATCCATACCTTATCTTGTGTTTGTTTGCACACAATGGTGTCCAACATGCATTGACTATATATGAGTAACATGGCTGGTGTCTTATAAGATGCAGGAACTGCTTACTGTTTGCGAGCACATGTGTTTACACCAGATTTTTGGTGAGGTCCGAATTGTTCATCTTTTTAGTTTTCTGTCTTGTGTTTTTGCTTTGTTTGTGTCCTGTGACTTGTGTACCCAATGTTGTCAGTGTCTCTGGATTGTCCATTCTTGATTTGCATGACTTGTGTACCCAATGTTGTCAGTGTCTTTGGATTGTCCATTCTTGATTTGCATGACTTGTGTACCCAATGTTGTCAGTGTCTCTGGATTGTCCATTCTTAATTTGCCCTTCAGTTTTCTCTAAAGGTTATTTAATAACTAGACCTCAATCAGTCAAACAGATATAAAATTATCAATAAAAACCTGAGCAGATTCGACTCAAATGACTATCAATTTGATAACAACAATGTAAATGATGGCTAGTAGATAGTTAGTGTTCACTTTGCATTGATTAATCGTTTATTCTAAAGGCTAAAATTACCAGTTAAAAGAGCTGTATGACGTGATCCACAGCTAGCTCGTTGTATAATAAACTGGTCTTTTAAATCTATTAAACAAGGGAACGACTGAACTTGAACTGGGTCTGTATTTTGTACAAATAATAAACTTTCATATTTATCTAAAGATGCTTGCGATGGTTGTATATTTTGAGTAACAGAACTACACATTTCGTGTTGTGTCTCTGAAGAGGCTGCATTCTGCAATTTTGACTCATATGCGCTCTCTTCTTTTGAAATTTGTAAAACAGATTCTTGCTCTTCCTCTTTGTCCATATCAGTCCGAAACAGTTTGTGTAATTCTTTCTGTTTGGAAACAGTGTGGCGTTTTTCCTTGACTGTCTTGCATGGCAGACCAAGTTGACCACTTTCGTTCCATCCCCAACAATAAATATCGCCACATTCTGAAATAAAAAAGAATCCTACGTTACAAAATACTTCTGATTTCAAAACAGGTGGTCGTTTTCCTTTATAATGCATTAGTCATATGACTAATACAGAATACCATAGATACACCCAGGTCTGCTTCATACCTTGATCTATTCCTATTGACTTTGAAGCCATGCTGTGAACAAACTTTTCCCATTGTGGACTTTCCATTTAAATATGTCAAAATATTCCAGCAGCACCTGCATAGTGTATATCTCTCAATTGATACAATTTTCGAGTGTTTCCTATCAGTATTTTCTTGAAAGTACATTGTTGCGAAGTTCTGTGTGATATATGACCACGGATATGATTCGTTTGCAGCTCATAGTTTAATCCTGCCTTTTCCCCGTTCATGACTAAATGCTAGTACTTAAAATGACTTTTCAGATACTTTTTAATGTGGAGTTGAACGAATGGTTAGTGGAACAGGAACTCCTTCCGAAGCACTCATGTTTATCCCCAGTTTGCAGTGTGGTTCGTGTTACTCAACATTTGTTTGGTGTGTAGTGTTTTGTGGACCACTGTTTGTCCTTAAGTTTTTTTCCTTTTGGTCATTTGGTTTGTCTCTCCGATTTACACCCCCTGTTTACCCCTTTAATATCTTCAATCTTTTCCTACGTAGCATTACACTACTTACATACCAGAAATACACCGTTAATGCAACTCACTCGTGAAAACTGTTAAGGTAGGTTCCAGGAGGGGGGGGGGCACCCGGCACGCGCTCCCCTCCCCCTAAAATTGGAAAAAATATGATTTTTCACAAGAAATACCCTAAAAATGTTCGCGCCTGCCTCTGCTCGGCGCGATTTTTTTTAAGTGTGCCCCCCCCCCTAACTTGGGTACATTAGGTACATTGAGTAGTACCATACTACATTGTATTAGACTACTTGCTTATCGGGGAAACTCATGGAATGCCACACACATGGGAAAACTGTTCATGTAGGTACATTGCATAGAATCATTATGATTTTTATACTGCGTTGTCCTAGACTATTTACTCACCAAAATATCCAGGAATGTCACCAATCTTGGAAAATTATTAACAGGTACATTGAGTAGAACCTAGCTGCAATAGATGTAGCTTCTGTGACAAACTTGTGTCTCGGCGGAGCTACAAAGCCAATGAAAGCAGTCCCATTCGTCACAATGGAGCAAAAAAATAAATTGCAGTTGAACATAAAAACTCACTATTTACGCTTCAAACATTTCATTATAACTATTACTGATGATCCCAGTCCTTGTTAAATCGGTTTGGCTGAGAAATGTATGCTTTTCATAGGTAGCAACAACCTTGTTCAAATTTATCGATCATTCGCCATAACCGGAAACTACGGAAGGCGGAGCTTTTCTAAATATGGTATTTCTTACTACGATATTTACTATGGCTAATTATGTAAACATTCACGCCTCAAATCGACAAATATGGTATCGACATCCAAATAAGGAAAATACCAAAGTGAGGCTTTGACCGTAAATTACCACAAATGACGAAATTCAAAAAACGGATTTTTATTTTGTGGGAATTACATTCTAAAATATTGGTAGATGATAAAAACTTGTTATAATAGTGGACAAAAGGAAAGGTTATGTCTTATTATTGATAAATGAAAGCATCAGAAACTCTGTAAGCGAGCGCAAAAAATCTCGGCGGCTGCTCCATTACGTGTAATGGCATCCCGTTAAAACCCTTGCGAGTAAGCGAGCATTTAGGGTTTTAACTTTTATTATTAGATTTAAGTAGAATCATACTACATTGAATGATACGACTTGCTAATCGGGAATACACATGGAATGCCACGCACATGGGAAAACTTGTCGTACATTTCGTAAAACAGGCTACTTACCAGAAATACACAAGGAATGCCAACCACCTGCTGCAACCTCCAGCATTTTGAGTCCCGCTAAATATTCTACAAGTTTTGGTTCTCTGTTACTGTCAACTGTCCCGTGTCCCAACTGTCCACGACTGTGTTTTAGAATAGAAAATAACCCCATGAACTTTACAATACCCAAGGAATACGCACAACGATATCCTCTTTATCCTTAACAATGCCATACACTGTTGGTGATTTTAACCAAGCTGATTGAAATTAGATCTTTCACTTGCTACTCTTTTACAGGGGCGGATTCAAGGGGGCACACCCGGCGCCCCCCCCCCCTAAAATTTGAAAAAAATATGATTTTTTTGCGTAAAATCGTGATTTTTCACACGAAATACCCCCAAAATTTTTCGCGCCTCCCTCCGCTCGGCGCGATTTTTTTTAAGTGCGCCCCCCCCCTAATTTGAAATCCTGGATCCGCCCATGTTTTATAATGTGTTTCGGCGTGTGAGATCCGTGGAAACCCCATTATGAGTCACACATGAGTGATCTTATGTCATGAATATGCAATGATATGATAAATATGTTTTTCTGTCAGTCGTATTGCTCGTAACACGCTTGAGCAGTTTAGTAACAGTTTTAAATGCTCGAAATCGTAATTTTCATTGGCTGGTACACAAGGGCACTGGCATGTAACCCGTAATGTGATTTCCTCGGATCTCCCATGCCGGGACATATAGTAAAAAGGAGCAAGTGGGATATATGATTTTAATGAGATTGGGTTTTGAAAGTCTGTTTCAATTGACTGATTGATATTTTGTGTTTTAACGCCACTTTCAGCAATATTTCAGCTATATCATGGCGACCAGTTTTAGTGGTGGAGGCAGCCGGTGTAGCCGGAGAGAACCACCGAACATGGGCAAGCAACTGGTACACTTTATCACATGCGGCTGCGAGTCGAGTGCACCCTTCTTGTAATTTACACAGCCGGGCGCGAACCCATGCCGTATTGGTGATAGGCTAGTATGAGTTGTTAGATCCAACTCCCTAACTCATTGAGCCACCCGGGCCCCAACTTCTGTTTCAAGGAAGATGTAAACATAAAATAAACAAAGAAAGGATTGGCAACAACGAACTGCCAATCAAAACACTGAAACATTCTTTGAAACACATTACCTTTTTTGAGTTAACTGTGTACATATTTTGACAAGATGTGACAAATGAATGTCGCCGATTGTCTAAGAAAGATATCATTATATAAGGAACGTAACTAATAATATCCAGCAGATAGCGGTGTGGGCTGATTTCGAAATTCCAGCTTATGCTGTCAAGAGTGACGAGAAGGGGGTATATCGTAATACTTGGCTAACTATGCATACATCACATGTATACACTACTGCAAGTAATATAAAACATGATAATTTAATAGCATTATTATTATTATACCTCTGTAAAGATATGAACAATGGTGACCTATCAATTGGCTTGATGATACCAAAGGAGTAATCAGAAGCCATAAAATCGAAGAACAGAAACACAAAAAGATATATAGACAAACAATAATCTACAAAACACTACAGAGAAAACTAAAGATCGAGCAACAGGAACCCTACTAAAAACCGGTGTTAAGAATGGTAAACAGTCACTGTTCCACGTGTGGCACCTGTCATGTAACTCTTCTTACAAACCCGGTGATATGTCATGAATGAGGAAAGGACCTGATTGTGATTACGTAAAATGGAACATATCCATGGTAATTTGTGACACAGCTATTCCGTAACGGTTTACCAAGTCATGGTGGCAATCGTAAAATTTTCAAAGTGAAACTTCAACTTAACCATTAAAGACCCTTGGTTCAGCAGCAGTCCTCTATCAAGGAAGTCATGATAGGAACCACAAGCTGTGGAATATCGGATAACGGAGAGACCCATATTCCATATGCAGATGCCGCTGGAATGTTACTACATATAAATGTAAAGTTCACAATGGGAAAATTGAAATCATATAATTTGTCCTAAGGTTTCGTTCTTAACCGGCCTTCAATGTCAATTTTGAGGTATAGGACAAGGCATGAAGTAGATCTAGTTGTAACTGTGGTATCCTTTATTTTAAGCTCAATGTGATAGATGCAATCAACAAAATCAACAAACTTCGAATTATTTAGTGAAAGGACATCATCTAAAAAGTAGCGGAACGTGAAATTAAATAATTAACCGGACTAGTTTTTTGTCGTTTTTTTTCTTAAGGGGCCCCTGTATGAAGGTAGTGTCACAGTAACTCTGAAGCCTCTTCCTCCACTTATTGAAAACACTGTATCATATGTGTCAATAAAAAATAAACTTGCCTTCCTCCGCCAAATGACAACACTGAACCATACGTTGTCAGTAGTAACGTGTGTTCTTTCCCACAACTGACTGAAGCTATAGAAGAACTTAATATTGACACAGGTAGTGGAGTCGACTTTAATAACTGGTCTTTGATACAGTCTAACGGAGAACAAATATTTTCACATTGAAAACATACATTCGTATCTGGAATAGAGAATTATAAAACGATACATTATTCAGTATTTTCTGTTTGCTTGTTTGATGGTCCTTAACGCCATTTTCAACAATATTTCAGCTATATATGGTGGCGGTCACTTTTATTGGTGGAGGAAACCGGAGGATCCGGAGAGAACCACCGACCTGTCGCAAGTCACTGACAAACTTCATCACATAATGTTATACACCTCGCCCTGGTCGTGATTCGAACTAACAGCATCATTGGTGATGATTGCATATGTAGTTTTAAATCCAACTACCATACGATCACGTCCACGACGGCCCTTGGATTGTGTATTGAATTACCAACATGAGGATAACATCTGAAACATAGTTAATCAAACAACCACTTCAATTCAACCTAGAGGTCATCGTGGTCGTGATCGTATGGTAGTTTGATTTACAACTACAAACTGTACCTATGCAATAAGTGCCTATCACCCAAACGTTGCAGTGTGTTTGAATCTCGCTCATGGCGAGGTGTACTCGATACAACATTATGTGATAACGTTTGTCAGTGACTTGCGCAGGTCGGCGGTGTTAGTGTACTCCAGTTTCCTCTGAAGGGACAATTTTAAGTATATGTGTTAATTAGTACATGAAACTAACATACAATATTACTCATTTGGTCTTCCAAATGAAGGCATTGATTTTGGAGGACGCATTCTCCAGATCTTTTTATCATCAAAACGCTACATGAATACGATATTATGAAATCAAAATATAATCACAATCAATAATATTTATGAAGCAGAAAGTAAAATATTTACCTAAAAGAAAGATCAATTCTTTGTCCGTTCCAGTGAATTTAATGATCTGGTTATTTTTTATTTGATCTTCGGGTATATGGACATTACAACATCTATGTTTATCTGTTATTACACAAATGTGTCCCTCATTGTTCGTAACTACTAAACTGTTGTCAACAAAAGTCACATCTCTGGTAATATCAACACATTCCTTTAATATATTGTTGTAAGTTTTATGTTGATGACCCCATGTCCGTAACGATCCATCACCTTGATGAAATAATAAAATGCATAAATCTTCATCACATAATAAATTAAGCCAATCATATATGTAGGTCTCCTTGGGCGATTTTCTTAACTCTTTGGTCTGTTTTAAGTATTATATATACCATGGATCTTACGAATTAACTTATTTAAATCAACGAATCCGAAGGATGAGTTGGTTTAAATAAGTTCATTCGTAAGATCCATGGTATATATGGTTTGTAACAGAAATTACATGATCGACAAAAGGGTGTTCTCTTCAACGTCCGCGTTAACCATGGAATACCATATCGATCTATATATTAAACCATGACGTAAGCTCCTCCCACTTCCATAGAAACTTAACTATTATTCTCATGTGATGTCAAAATCATGGAATAACATCAAGATCTTCATGTTAGACCATGGTTTGTAAAAGTTCACTATTTTTAAGTTGATTACTGCATAAAAACATCAAAGGAAAAATGCGTATTTATGTTGCAAATATATACCATAGACCTTACGAATTAACTTATTTAAACCAACGAATCCGAAGGATGGGTTGGTTTAGATAAGTTCATGAGTAAGATCCATGGTATATATGATTTGTAACAGAAATTACATGATTGACAAAATGGTGTTCTCTTCGACGTCCGCGTTAACCATGGAATAACATGTAGATCTTTACATTAGACCATCACTTAAGCTCCTCCCACTTCCATAGAAACTTGTTTATTATTTTCATGTGATGTCAAAATCATGGAATAACATCAAGATCTTCATGTTAGACCATGGTTTGTAAAAGTTCACTACTTTTAAGTTGATTACTGCATAAAAACATCAAAGGAAAAATGCGTATTTATGTTACAAATAATACTTAAGGAACCTGGCCTATCCCTGTGAATTCTTTCTAGTTGTTCTATGTATTATATAAGGAAAAATGCGTATTTATGTTACAATTGTAAGTTTCAAAATATGTCATTATTTATGTGTTTGTTACATGGTATGTATTTATTCAGTACTTGGATAAAAGTAATTATAAATCTAGAAATGAAGGGTGCATCATTAAAATGTTAAATGTAATGGGAGAAGCTCTAGTCTACTCTACCCGTTAGAAGAAAGGCGGAAATAACTTAAGAATCACTTCTATATTCTTCTACAAACTGGTGAAAGGGCAGATACCAGCAACTACATGGGTTGATTTTCCATATATTTATGGTATATGGAAATGAGCGTTTTCCTAACTTCGATATACAAATGTATTAGGTAAAATAAAAATCTCCAAAACTCTTATGACAGCGACCGCGAGCCTTCTGATCATTTGATAGTCTTGCTCCCGAAGACTTTATAACCTCTTTGTCTTTTCAATTTGGACTTGGAGCGTATTTGATGACGGTTATTCCAGAGACGCGTCGTGTCCACTAATTTAGACATCTACGCTTTATTCAGAGTTCATCGCTATGACAGAGAAAGCAGCAAATCAGACTAAAAATGTTTGGTAATTGTGAACAAGAAAACATCTTATCACAAGACAGTCTCGGCCCAACCCAATGAGTTTTAAAATACCACCAGCAATGAAAGACCAGGTCAGAAATCCCTTCTTTTTAAGAAATGCGATCACTGGCTGGAATAAGAAGAAACTGTCGGCCAACAAACAACTACAGAGGGATTGAAAAAACTGCCGTTGTAGTAGCCTTAAATATAAAAGCACAACATGGATTTGGGATTTTGCAAGTACCCATACATATATTTGGGAACTGTTCGCAACGGTTGTGCGTAGTAATCGTTCAGCTATATTCAGGACAAGAACAAGTTGTATGAAAAAAAAAGAAAAAGAAATGAGGTAATGGGTGTGTCAACCGGGTCAACGATTTTAGAATGCCACTGAAAAAAGCATGGAGATTTCGGGTCGGACGAAAAATTTAGTATTAGCCCTTAATCTTAAAATAACAGTTCGATATCATATATATACAAAAGATGTCTTTAGCGTGCAAGGAGCGTGACTCTCTCCAGACACGTTTCAATTACCACAGGGAACTCTGGTTGATGGTCAGGTTTTCCGTATTAAAGAGCGGTTAAAGAGCTCATCAGAGCTCATGTTTTGCTTGTTAATTGTACATATATGCCGACTTTAAATAAAATTTACTTACTTACTAAATATGCCTGACACTCCCCCTTCAAAATCGAGATTCTGTTTGGGGAAGTATCTATTGACCACACGGACACTGGATCAATATTAATTTCATAAAAAGTGTTAATGGGTAATACATATATATACAATATTGGTGCATTGACGATAAATATAGAATTTATGTGGCGAGGCTTAGAAACGGGGGAAAGATGAGCTAAATAGCGAATCTTTCCATCCGTTTCGTGCCGAGCCACATAAATTTTATATTACCGTCAATACACCAATATTGTATATATCCTGCAATGAAATTTCTAACAAAAAAAAGTTATTTAATTCAATAAAAAAAAAATAGGCGGACCATAGGGCTACGGATTTCACCCTATCGAAAACTTTCGAAAATGCGCGGTGAAAATTTTGCGCACCTTTTTTTGCAAATTATTGTCATGAAATCGGGTCCGAGAACGATCAAACATAAATGTATCGTTTCGTTAGATATTTATCTACATTCTTCTATACTTACGTACCTATCTAATATTCATTTCCAGATCGTAATCATAACAACTGTCTCGATATTACGACAATGACAAGATGGCGGAACGAAGTAGGCGGGATCAGTTAATATCGAGACATTTGTTATGATAACGAGCTGGAAATGATTGTTAATAGGTAAGTAAGTATAGAAGAATGTAGATAAATATCTCACGAAGCGAAATATATATGTTTGATCGTTCTCGCACACGATTTCATGACAAAAATTTGCAAAAAATCGGTGCAACTTTTTCACCGAGCATTTTCGAAAGTTTTTGATAGGGT